>JANCMA020039000.1:0-16460 GCA_024336925.2 Zoanthus solanderi
GAGCAAAGGCAGCACTTTCTCCTCAATTATTTTAAGATCCTGAGTGGTGGTCCGGCCGGGAATCGAACCCGAGACCTCCCGCACAGCAGACTGGCGCCTTACCAACTGGGCAAACCAGGCGGCGGTTTATAAGTTTGGGCTGAAGTTGGGACAATTTAACAATGCATCTGGGATTGAAAGGGTTAAAAAAAGTGCTTATTCAGTTTTTAACAATAGCTCTTCGTGCATTTTAACATTCCTGATATAGCACTTATTAACCGATAGTGAGGTCTTTACAGGGAAATTTCAGACTGAGAGCTTCAAGTACGGACCGAGCGTAGCGAGGTTCGTATAACAAGACCGAGGTCTGAGACCAGAGCAGAAGAGGTTAATAAGTTATTTATTATATGGTTTTTTGTCGAGTTGAAATTTTTTTAACTAAAGCGGAAGTTATTTTTAACATCTAAGTTTCTGATCGAGGCTGTACTCCTATGTGATCAAGCTTCTACACAACGAACACAATAATTTATTTTTTAAAAAAGTTCAAGTTTGAACAACTTTATTTTATTAAATTTGGACAAAATCAAAGACCTTGTCTGCTTTCAAACGACATGCAATTTCAACAATTATTTTAGTTGAATTTATTGCATGACATTTTTTACTTCCGGTAAATGCCTTCGTCTATATACGGAAATCATCGAAAATATCTGACAGTTTTCGGAACGTTTCGGAAATGTTTAACAACTGTCCGCGGTCCTTACAAGATAATCTGGCCCTACAAACAGCCTATCAGATTACAGGAAAATATCTAGGCATATAATATTCTTCTAATTCATACATTTTATATGTTTATACTAAATTTTTTACCCGCTCATTTACTTGACAATGACAGTAACACAGTAGAAACGTCGTACAATTTTAGGAAAACGTTTTACCGTAAATTTTATTGTAAAATAACAAGTTACGAAACGAATAAATGTCACCACCAAACAAAAATATAAACAATATGATATAACTAATTCAATTCCAATTTTCAAGCTTGCTATCGAGCAAAAGTGCACAGCTTTTGACTTTTGGATTTTTTGACAACGCTTTTCGTTCGAATGACACAGGTTTTGGTCTCTATCTGATAAAAGAAAATTTAAATTAGGCACGCATAGTGAAATGCCTGTACTGTGTCAACAGAAATTTCTTTTGTCTACCATTTCAAAAAACATCCACAGGTCATCACTTTTAGTTCGGTTTTCCTGTGGAGGATCTGATCTTTTTTCTTTGTCAACAGAAAGAACCCCTCACTGTAAACACAGCATGGAAAATTGCATGTAGACTTTGGTAAACTAAGTGATGATAGTTGGTTAAACTGATTAAATTTGATGATCAGGTAATAAAATCTGAGGACCAATTTCCCTAGGAAGAATAATAAGGAACTAATTTGAAATTATCTCCCTGACTTTTTTTTTTTTTTTGCAGCTGCGTCACTGGACACACTCCTATGAATCCGTGTAGTGTTCAATGATAAATAAAATGATTTATAATCAGTTGAGTGGGCGAGCAAAAAAAATACAAAGGTATTTATCACGAGTCATTTAACAAGTGCACAGGGAATGCTGAAATGCAAGGTTCCCAAAAGAGTTTATGGGACACTATTTATTTAGGTAATAATAAAATTAGTGCACAACCTGCTGCACCTTGGTACAACAATGATATTGTCTCACAGAAGATGTTAAGGCGCAAACTGGAAGGCGTAAGAAATTAGAAATTGATCAGCAGGCCTACACAAACCAATGTGTTCGTTTTCAAAACCTAATCGTTGACACAAAAATGGAGTTTTATTCCAAGCTAATTAATGAGACCGAAAACGAAAAAAAATCCTTGGTTAGTTAATTCTATTGGCCGCTTACTGCATCAAAAGCCTGAAATGCTTTATCCAGTTTGTAGCTTTGACAGTATCCTTGAGAATGAATTTGCTGATTATTTTGAAACCAAGATCCAAAATATCAGCAAAGAGTCCGAAACCACTGAACTATTGCCTGCCGATTATACCGGTAATGATAGTGCGTCTGCAATTTATTGTGAACTCAATGAGCTTTCATCAGCTACGACAGAAGAAATTGTTCGTATTGTTCATATATGTGCCACCAAATCATGTAATCTTAATCCAGTGCCTTCTTCTGTTTTCCTTAAACATCTTGATCCTCTCGTTCCTGTCATCACAAACATCGTCGATTCGTTCCTTGAATCCTCAACTATGCCTTCAAGTCTAATGGAAGCTGTTTTAAACCATTACTTAATTAGACCATTAATTGATTAGTTCATTAGACCATGAACTTTATGAAAACTTCAGACCCGTTTCAAATTTGAGACTGCTAACCAAAGGTACAGAAAACGTTGTCGCAACTCGTCTTATAGCCCACCTTCAAAACAATAATCTATTTGAGCCATTTCAATCTGCATGTAAACAATTGGTGCAATTTTTGATGAAACTATGTCACCTCAAGTCAACAGTATCTGCAATTCTGCCTTTTTTTTATCTCAGAAATATATCCCGGATCAAAAAGTACCTGTCAAGAGCTGCCACTGAATGCCTTATGCGCGACTTTGTTACATCTAAATTAGATTCCTATAACTCCCTTCTTTATGGTCTGTACTCCATACAGAATCTCCAGAACGTCCTTAATGCTGCAGCTCGCTTTCTGACTTATACTTCTAGGTATGATCATATTTTTCCCGTAGTCGCTGAGCTTCACTGATTACCTATAGAGAAACGCATAATCTTCAAATCCCTTCTACTTACCTGCAAAGCCATCTATGGTCCCTACCTAAGTCCCTACCTAAATTTCCCAACTCTTGGTACCCTACAAACCCTTCCAAACCTTACGATCATCGAGTGCACTCCTTCTCAAGACTCGCTACTTCAATCTCAATAATCGTAGATATCGTCAGTTTCAAGTCTGTCCACAGTACCTCTGGAAAAATCTTCCGAAACATATCAAACTTGCATCATTTGTCAACTATTTCAATTCTCAGACAAAAACCTGTCTATATGAACTGTCTTACACTTAATTACTCCTGTATTTACATCTTTCAGTATTGCTTTCATTTATATTCCATAAAATAAGTGTGATTTTTAAATGTAAAACTCTTATAACTTTAGCTATAAGCGCTATGTATAAAAGATTATTACTGTTATTATTAATATATCAATTGTTATTTGGTTTCCATCGTTCTTTGTGTCGTGTCTTCTACCAGTAATTAAATATTATGTCTCTGAACCCTTCTGAAACTCAACACATTTCCGAAGAAGACCAGTTGCTGACCGCCCTTCTGAAGACCACTTGTGTCCTTTAGATACCCTTGCAGAAAGCTAAATAACTGCTCTAGGCAAACCTTCTAAACATGAAAACAGTGACACAGCAGCGACTGTTTCATTTAAATGTTACCTCCGATCTGAAACTATCTACACTAAAGGAAGACTTGAAGGACAAAGCTCAGAGTTCTGTTGTTAAAAGTCTCAAAGCCAGCAACCATATTAGTTTCAAATATGAAGGCAATAACCAACAGCACAAATAGAATTGTGTACTTATAGATCACGTCGTAAATGCAAAGAAGGCTCTAATTCCAAAAAAGTATTTGAAAGTCGAACCCTCTCTCTTCTCGAGAAACAAGTCAAGAAACGTAATAAGCTTATCAGATTGGTAGACAAATCCTCTGCTGGGTGGGATTTAGTGAAGAAGTATCTCTGACGAGTTGGCTAATGGGCTAAACAGGCTGCACTCAAAAAAAGAAACTGAAAGAAGCAAACTTCTATTGCTAATACTAACCTAACGGATGATCAAGTTGGTTTCGTCTCCTCCAAGGAAGCACCTATACACGTTTTACACCTAGAAAAGCTGCACCTACTGATATATCTGTTTTGCATGGGGCCTTCAAGGACGTTGGAAGAGTGACTGTAGGAAAACTGCTTCAAAGTTAACCCAACCCTCTTGTTTTGCTTCTTCCGCTGAAAGTAACTCTTGAGTGACCGAGATTGAAGTATTATTATATAATTATACTGATATTCGATATTCTGATGTAGGTGTACATTCTACGTAAGCAAGAAAATCTTTTTCAGGGACCCTTTATTCAATCTAAGCTTCTTCAGAGAGTGTAATGACGATATTGTTGGCAATTTAGAATAAGACGTTAATTTATTTGAGTATGAACAGAGTGACAGCCCAACTATAAATAGTAGGATGAAGGCTCATCTTCCCTACTGGAAGTCCATAAATGCAAACAATTTTGTTTGCATTTACCATCAGGAAGGTTATCGTACCCGTTTTACAGACACCTAGTTGCATTTGTTTCAAGAATAACAACTCGTCTGTTCAGCACCGTGATTTTCTAGAATCCGCTGTTTCTGAACTTGTTCATAACCCACGCAGTTGTTGAAATACCTTTAATCCCTCATAATGTAAATCCATTCTTGGTTTAAAGATTACGTTTAGACCTACGTCATGTCAATCAGTGTATATATAAACAGAAAGTGAACTTTGGAGATCAACTTTTGTCTTATGTCAACAAAGGCGGCTTCCTTTTCACTTCTGATTTCAAATCAGGCTATCATCATACTGATGTATTTCACAGCTTTTAAGGATTTTCATGGGGTTTGCATGGAGTGTCAAAATAGTTTTGCTTCACAGTACCCCCATTTGGTCTCAGCTCCGCTGCCTTTGTGTTTTAAGGAATTAAGGCCCTTTGTCAACGGGATCCAAATCTTCCATTACCTTGATGATGAATGTGGCACTTTAGGATGCCTCGATGTTGCCAAATAACAGGCTAACTATGCCAGATACTCTTTAAGGGATGCCGGATTATAAGTTAATAGCAGTTAACAATCAGGAATTCAGTTCAAACCCTAGTTTGGTTACGTCTCAAGTGGAACCTCACCTCTGGTTCTTTTTGCATCACTGAAAGACGTATAATACGATTTTTAGATATCTTACATATTTTCCCATACATCTCCGTGCACGATTGTGCAAAGTGACAGCTCACGTCATGTCAATGCCTTCAGCAACAGAGCATTTGACTAGGCTTATGACTACATACCTTTACAAGGTGCTTGAGTCGAGATCATCTAGCCTGTAATGGGTTTTGTAAGGCCACACCACTACTTGTCATCGCATGTGGAACAACAATGAATTTACAAAAAGTTCCATGTGGCGTGAACTAAAAGCCATCCATTTTTGTTTCTTCGCATTTTGTGCCTTAACTGCTGGATTAATGGAGTAGTGCAAACTCTGATTTTTATTGCATTACAATCGATATTTTCTTTTTCTGTAGGGAGAGCAACATAAGTATCATACCCAAATGGGTTCCAAGAAACTTGAATTCTCGTGCAGATGCAATTAATAAGACAGTGAAGGATTATGACCATTGGACTACCACTAGTGAGTTTTTTTGCCTACATGGATAATCTCTAAGGCCCTCATACAGTCGATAGGCTTGCTGTTTCATTCAACAACCAAGTTAAAGCATCTTAATTCCCACTTCATTCCCAATACGAAACACATTGAAACTTTTTCACATAGCTGGGCCCGTGAAAATATACGGTTAGTACATCCTTTACATCGTGTTATTAATTATGTTAATTAGCATACTGTCACCAGCAGAAATCAGGGTACCATAGCTGTGCCCTACTGGCCTTCCAGCGGGTTTTGGTAGGTTCTTTCACAGTAATGCTTAGTTCAAGATAGTTTGAATTGAAGAAATTGACGAGTTTAAACTTCAGTTTGCGCTACATAGCCTTTGACGGCAGTTCTGCGGACTCTAAATCAAATATAGAAGACAGATTGTTTAAAAGGCACGGATGTTGGAAATCTGACAAAGACAACAGTGAGTCTCTTATCATACAATAGTTGGTTATTTGCACGCACTGCCCAGTAGACAGACTCCTGCAAGTCTGGGTAGTGTGCAATGATAAATTATTGATATTCGTTTGAGTGGGGCAATGAAATGGAATAAATTATAAGAGCTTTCGCTGTTCAAGTACTGTAAATATAAATGTAGTCTAATGATGGAATTGTTTTTCTTTTCAAGGACCCTGCATACTGAACGCATATTAGCTTTAAAGGTAATTTAGACAAGAAAACTGTAATTTGCTACTTTTACTAATAAACAAAACTTGAAACAGAACAAGAAAATAACTATTAAACACAATGCAATGTGGTTTTGATTGTGAGATGTCTCTATAAAGTCTACCAACCTTTGCTATTGTTGTCAAATCTTTGATACATGACTTCAGCAATCTTGCTTGTAAGAGCATTATAAAGTTTTTCATTTGGGCTGGGAGAAGTATGACCAAAATGGTATACAAGAGGTGCTTCAAGTGAGAAACCTGTTGATAAAACATAAAGATAGTTTTTACCCGGTAATCAGAAGGTCATGGGTTCGATTCCCGTTAGGGACTCAGACGGTTTTTCTTCTGAGAAAAAGAAGCTTGTGTCAACACGAACATTTCTTCTATCATTTTTACCCTGTTATTCTACATTCGTTCGTTTTGTTTCATTAACAAATCAAACTACCATACTTATATAAATTTCAGATTTTCCAAAGTTCAAAATAAAACAACAGATTTGTAATGCAATATTTTTAGAACATATTATTTTTACACCTTCACCAAAGTTTATTTTCTTGATTCTTGTGGTTTTACATGGAAAAGTAAACGGGAGTATCTTAAAAAACTAACAAATAAGATTTTAGTGTAACGTAAGGTGCCACATTTGCCAAACTTTAACAAAACGGTTTGTAATGTGTTAGCTATTAATGCTGGAACAACCGACCTTCTGTGCGGAAATTCACTTTTACGGATGACATCGGCATAACTCATTTCCACACTTCTATTTGAGTTAGCACGAAATATTTTAGAAAAGAATGAAGTAGTTTTAAATTATGAAATATTTCATCAGAACGAAATACTTCTAAAACAGCACCATTTATTTCGATCAGCAATATATTTTTAGGTTTGGTACTTATTTATTTTAATTTTACATGCTTAATTTTAGATTAAAACTTTTAACTTCTAGTTTGGCATGAATATTTTTGAGATAAGAATTTTCACTGGATCGGCACCTCATACACTTTTACATATTACGTGTTTGCAATATATATAAATCATAAAGGACATGGTGTTTCCAGCTAAGATTATTCTTAAAAGGGCCTTGATACGGTTTAGGTATTGTTCAAAGATAGAAGAAACCGTGTTCAGCAATCTTAAATGTTTAAGTTCTTTAGTTGTTCAAAACATTTTATAGTTCACTGTTCATGTGAGATCGGGATATTTGGTTTAAAATCAATCAAAATTGTCATTTTGTATTCTGTACAGTTATAACCAATAGCAATGTTATAAAGCAGTAGCTTAATTTATGTATGTAATTGGTCGAAAAATATATATGTTAAAATTAGTAAGAACTTTAATGTAGATCCATTTTACCATAAAATTATTGACATGTTCCAGCATGTTGCATGCCATCGTCAGAACAATAAAATCAAACAACTGCACATATCATATAAAATGAGAAAGGTAACAAAAAAATAGAATATAAAGTTAGACTAATACTACGGATGCCAAACGGAAAAGGACAAGAAAAAACTAAACAAAAGCAACAAAAAAAGATATGCAAAAGTCTTTTGCAGTTTTACAATCTTAATATTATTCTAATATATTCTTTCGTTACCTTTTCCCACTTACATGATACGGCAAATCGCTTGATTTTATTCTGACGATGGCATGCAAAATGCTGAAACAATAATTTAATGTTTTATAGATGTACATTTAATGTATTTATCAAAATAACTGCATTAACCATTTCATACCATTTTAGCATCCACCATTCTAAACTACTGTTAGTATCAAAACATCCACAAAAAGTGATTAGCTCACCTTCTTCAATATCTGCTGGTCGTTCAATAAGAAGAGCACCTGTATGTGCAGGAATTTCAAAATATACTTTAAAAGGTCAGTTCGCCGAATACCTCTGGTTAACATGTGATTGTTGATGTAGCCATTAAAACAATTACTTATCCCGGTAGGCATCGAGTCTAGGTTTCGTTTTTTTAAGTTTTGTTTTTTGTCACGATTTTCCGGTGCAAAACATGTGTGTTGAAATCAAAGAATTTTTCGTTATGAAAACAGTATTTTACTGTTCTTGTTTGTCTTGAAACTTCAATATCGACAGAACGTGTAGAGAGAGATATGTATTCAGGAAATTTGTTACTGTATAATGCCTTATGGGCATTACCGATTATCGGAAGCCAGTTCAAACATTTTAAACCATTCGTCTTAACGAATTTCCGTAATATAAAGGCTGAATTGGCATTTTGTAAACGCTACACCCGTTTCAATTGGCACTGTGGTAGTGGGTAAAATACAGTGCATGCATAGTCGATTTTGGCTAGTACTAAGCTTTCTGCAAGTGTCATCCTCACTTATCGGTAATAGTCGCTCATCCAGATTGCGTATACGTGAGATCTGCTTGTTAAAAATTAACATCCATTTTGTCTTTGATGAATTTAATGCTAGATTATCTTCGAATATTCGAAGATAAGAGCATTAGCTTACACAAAGTATGATAAAATTAGCAGCAAAAATGCTCATTTAAAAAAATTGAGAACTTATAGGCATTAATTTAATTTCATAAGCAACCTTCGTTCACGTAAAAAATCCGAGCGCGAAACTGGTCATGATAGATCATGTGGTTTTGTTTATTTGTCACTAACCGGCACGACCGTGTGGTTATAAATTATAACCTTTGTTTCTTGAGTCTTCGATAAATTAAAACCGTTGAATATATGAATCAAAATGGTTTTTATTGAACTTTTACGCCAGGGAAACTTGTCATTCTTCAGATTTACATACTTAAGTGATTTGGCGGGCTTTACCGAATATCGGATTTACAATCATTCAAGCTGGTTTGTTTTATGGTGGCGAACACATTGGAGCGAAAATATGCAGATACCTGACTTTTCTTGACAAGATCACTTCAAGATGGCGATTTTCGGTCGGTACTTAATTGGGGATGACAACGTGTGAAAACACTTCAAATACTTGTTAAGTTCATAAAAATGTTTTATTAAAATATTTGACATACATATAAATTCTAAAACAAGGTATTTGCTAAATTTCTTTTACGATTTAATTATGTAAGGATTTTGGCAAGTACATAAATTGGGATCCTAATGAAGTTGAAATAAATAAGATAAATAAGGATTAGATATTAAGTTATTTGGAATTCTATAAGTTAAAACTTCGCTTTCGTAAGCTATTTTAAACTTCAATATCGAAGAAAATTTAATAATTTATTATTTGCAGTGTTCTTAGTTTAATTATGATAGTTAGTTTAGTGTAATAATAAGTATTGTGCAAATTAAAGATATACACTACTACTACTGCTGCTGCTACTGCTGCTACTGCTACTACTACTACTACTACTACTACTGCTACTACTACTGCTGCTACTACTGCTACTACTACTACTACTGCTACTGCTGCTACTACTGCTACTACTGCTACTACTACTGCTGCTACTACTACTACTGCTACTACTACTGCTGCTACTACTGCTACTACTGCTACTACTACTACTACTACTACTACTACTGCTACTACTACTACTATCCGTAGCTTTGATTATACTCGGGAATTTAAGATATGGTACGGCTAAGCTCTAATACGGCTACTCTGGCCGAGAGGGACTAGTGCGAGTACGGCGTTTTCGCGGTAAAGTCAAATGATTAAGATTTGTTCAGTTTCCTTAGTACGGCGAGAAGTAAACAATTCCTCATTCACCAGGTTTTCCAAGAATGACATCGTTTAAAGACACAAGGGAGAATCTTCTACTCTCATACGATATGAACTTTATCACAGACGAAGAATTTGTAGTGCTCTATGACTTGTTTTTATCGTCAAACTTAGATTTACCGTACAACTCATTCCCTGCATTCAACTTGAATGAACTTCATGAAGATGAATGTTTGGCGCAATTTCGTTTCAAAAAGGCTGATATACCTGTACTTGCTGAAGCTTTACAGATTCCACCTGTTATTAGATGCAGCCAGGGTAGCATTTGTGACGGAATACAAGCATTTTGTATGGTCTTCAGAAGCGTGTGTCTTATCCTTGTCGCTACAACGATATGGTTGCTTTGTTTGCCAAGCCTGTACCTGTTATCAGCATGATATTTAATGAAGGGCTAGATTTAATTTATGAAAAACATAGTCATCTTATAGAACATTGGAACCATAACCTATTGAGTCCCCTCAAGCTTGAAGAATATGCAGCTTCTGTTTCAGCAAAAGGAATACCTTCGGACAACTGCTTTGGTTTTGTGGACGGCATTGTAAGGCCGATATCTAGACCAGAAATGAATCAAAGACTTGTGTTTAACGGGCATAAACGCATACACGCTATCAAGTTTCAGTCTGTTGTTACGCCAAATGGGATGATCGCAAACATGTTTGGCCCTTTGGGTAAGATAAATTGTTCATTTACACCTCCCCCCTTGTCCCATATGAATATACCACCCTTGTATTGTGAATTTTTAGTGAATGGTAGAAATGAATAGATAAAACAACTGAACTAAATATATGTTTACGAGCTTTTAACATCATAATTATCACAAAATCGTGTACTCAGTTTTATTCTCTTTGCTCTTCAAGTTTCATTTCCTTACATTCACTCTACATATAGCATCGCAAACAATAAATGTGTATGCAATGTAACATAAATACTACAAAATTGTACAAAATTATGCTGTTATTGTTTAATCAGTACTATTTAGTAGTAAATATTGCACACGTAGTGCACTTTAAACACCATATACTGTATAAACATTTTTATATTTCAGAGGGACGCAAACATGATGCAAGAATGTTGGCCGACTCTAATTTGCTACAAGACCTCAATCAGTTTGCTTATTCAAGAGCTGGTCTTCCATTGTGCATATATGGTCACCCTGCATATCCACTGGAGGTTATCTTCAAGCTCCATTCAGACATGCAGTTATTAACCAACAAATGGCTGCATATAATACAGCTCTGTTACAACATCTGTAGAGTAGTTGTTTGGTGATATTATAAATTATTTTAAATTTTTAGACTTTAAGTAAAACTTGAAAATTGGTTTTAGTAGCATAGGTAAAATGTACATACATGTAACTTATAAGCAATAAAAGGGAAATAAAAAGTGGTGGTGGTTGTTGTTGTTGTTGTTGTTGTACATTGTTTGTGCAAAATGGTCTTACTTGCCTGTATGGCAACAAAACGTCAAGAGTATTTTGACTGTGAACCCCCACATCTACTTGAATACTTTGCTTGAACATTTATAATAATAAAAAAGTTTGCAAAACATGAGACTAGACTAACATAAAAACAATTAACAGAATTAGCAGAAAATACATTTTAATGCTCTCTTTTGTAAGCTTTTATTTTTTTAATCAGTACGCACTGTTTGATGATATAAATAATTATGATATAAATATTTTAGAGTGCAAACACTAAAACCATGAAATGCAATTTGTTTTAAATAGTACTATTGTATGCTAATTCTATTGTTTTTCATTGTTTAACTAGCACTATTTAGTACTAAACAGTACAAAGTATTTCATGCTTTTAGTGTTTGCACTCTATCAAACTCTTAGTCGATGATAAATGATATAAATAAGACTCTTTACAACATTGATGTGTCTTTAATGATCAAATGCAAATAAATAGCAACAAGTAGACACAATTTATCTGATTAGCACAAGTCACATTGAAAAAACACATTATAACATTTTACCCATCCACTTAAGCTGAATATAAACATGCTTAACAAAATAAGTTCAAAACGTTCAAAACTTCTATTTCTTAATCCAACAAAAACAGTTCTATAAAATATGCAGTACTGTAACTACATTTGCTTTTTGTAACCTAACAATAAAAAAGACAAGAAATGTTATTCATTTTTTGAGACCATTTTTTCTATTAATGACATAAATGCCTTATTCTGTTGTGCCATTAGAATTTGAAGACTCTGGCTCTGCTGTTGTTGTCGATCTTGTTGCTGCTGCATCATTTGAATCATTTGACCAAACTGGCCACTTGTTCCTTCTACTACTTTAAACTCAATTTCTTTTTCTAGAAGAACCATTTCCTTTTCACACTTCTGCTGCAAGTATTTAATGGCTTCACTTCCATTTCTTCTTCTCTTCTTTTCATTTATATCTTCATCCTCATCACTTTTTCTTTTCTTCATCTGACGCATTTGCTCCAAGGCCTTGGTTCTTACATCTTCTGCAGAAGCTTTGTCTTGTTCTTTCTTTTTGCTCTGTTCTCATCTGCCAGTTTTTCGCTCTCTATAATTTCTTCAAGCAGCACATCTAGCTCATCAGGCTCTGGTGGTGTTATTCCTAAAGCATTTAATTGCTCTCTTTCTTTGTCACAAACTGTTGGTGCCCATGTCTCAATATCATGTAGCATTGCAGATCGTGCAACAGCAGAGTATAATTTCCCACGGGGTTTTAACAAAACATGCTTGGATAATAATATAGGTAAAAGGCTTTTAAATTTACCCCAATTCATAGAGCATCTGATAACAGTGGCTAGTTCACACCCACCTTATGTACATAACATGTCACGAAGATAGCAGAAAGAATGTTCAACATTCATTTTAGCGTCATCCACTACTACCTCGTCAGTAATCCTCCCGTCAATTGTGCAATGTAAAATATTATATATGTATAAAATTGACAAGTCTCAATGAACAATTGTGTATGCATGTAACTGTTTTGATAACGCCAGAACAAATTTGGATTTTTAGAGGTCTTTTTGAATTTGTAAAAAGTTTTCTTAAATAGCGTAGAATTTTCATCGGTAAAGTTTATAAATAGTTCCAAACTCAATAAGAAAATTAACACATATTTAATAACAGGCTTAAAGGGATCCTCCACTAACAATATAAAATACTTTTCTTCATTTGGGTCTATTTAACAGGTTGATTTGATTAGTATTTGTAAAAAGCAAACACTAACACAAGCAATTTGTATTGTTAAACTTTAATGCTTGAACTTCTCACACTACAAAATAGAAAATTGTAAAGTGTCTTGGCTACAGCAGTGCCAAAATGGAGGAGAGTGACCGGAAATAGAAACTTTACAGTAAGTTACACAAAATCAATAAATAACCTTTCAACACGTTAAAGTTTCAAAACACAAAATGTTTGACCAAATCGCAGCAGAGTCAGAGATCGAATTGAGAAACATACTTTATGGTTGAAAGGCAGAAATATCACCAACTATGACAACCATGGCCATAATGTAAATTTGAGGAACACAGTATTAATTCGTAAATAGCTATCAACACTTTAAACTTACCGACTGATCCAGGAACAGCAATGGAGCCCTATAAATAATCAGTGGATTAGTTGACTAAAAAGTTAGCAATATAGTTGTATATTGCTACATGGGTAAGGTAAAATACAATTTGGGCAAACTGAACATTATTATCTTTTAGCAATAACACTTGTTTTACTACCTGTGCTATGACTGGCCGATGTTAAAAAAAAAACTACTTGAAAATAGGTTTCTACACTCTGGTAGGTTAATGACAAATGCATGCTGTGTTACGTATTTAATTTTTTTTTCATTATCAACTCTTTGATTATCTGAAACCGGAAGGTTGTTCTGCGAGTAGAAAAACCTTTGGTGAGGCTAATAAGTTCTGTGCAAAAAATGAGAGTACAGTAATTTGAAGATAGGACAGTAACTACCAATAACTTGGGAGGTTAACAAGGGAACAGCTGAAGCTAAGATGCAATACTTGTTGTAGCCGCCAATTTTCCAAATAAATTTATACCTTAACAAAACCTCTTTGTTTTCGATTTTTCGTAGCTGTTCCCGGTTATCTGGATAAAGTAGGCTCTTTTTTAATCTTGCGATTTGCTTGCCTCCATATGTGACAAGTGCATCTTTTTTATTGAGTGGTCATATATTTTGATATATCAAAACTCTTTCTGAACGTCCTCGACCACTCAAACTAGTCTTTTCTACTGGCATTAGCATCCTCTGTTATGATAAAGCGTTTAGTTATTAAAGTTATTGTCTCAGTATTGATATGTATTTTTGGTGGCCGGGCATTTTGTGCTCCTTCAGCCATACTTATTTTGTTGTCTTTGCAGTTTACCACTAAATCCGAAGTTTTAAGAGAGTTGTTTTATATTCTGGTTATGGCGATGTTTTTGTCAAATCCAACATGTGAGTAACAGAATATTTTACCTGTAGTTTTTTAAATTTTGATCCTCGTCACCAATTTTGCGGTCGCTAATTTCTCACATAGATATCCACACAAAACATTTCTGTGCTGCCATAAGATGTAACAAAATTTTCCCAGATATGGATAGAGGAAACTAGTAAAGAGTTTGATGAATGAATGACTATTAAGAACATGTCCTGTTCTTACAGATTGGTAAATAACAAAAATAAAAAAACAACTGATAGTATAGCATATTTCAACCATAAGGTATAACTCAATGATTCATAGTTTTTCAAAGTTCTTATTTTGGAACATAGCTTTGCAGAAACACTGGTCTTTTGGTATGTTTTCTGGGCCTCTTTCTCCTTGGTTGTGTACACTGTTGGATTGCTAGCTTGCTTTATAGTTGGAACTTGCTGGAAATTGTTAACAATGGTCTTGTTCTGCTGCTGATCTTGCTTTGAAGCTTCTTTTATCTCTCCAGTGTTTTTTACTAATTCTTCTTTCCGGTCGTCAACATCTTGGTCTATATCTCTATTGTTTCTTGCCTCTGTTATGCATTTGCAAGTTTGAATTGACTGGTATCACTTGTAGGTGTTCGTCCATCCAGGATATGCTGGGCTATAAATATTGTTGATCCTTGGATTCTTGTTATTAAGTAGAAGGAAATGTATGGTGTTAACCATTACTTATTCACTTTCTTTTGTTGTAGTAGAACAAAGTCACCTAGGTTGTACAATGCAATGTCGGGGTCTTTCTTGTGGTCTCCCCAGTCTCCGCTAGTGATAACTCTTCTTAACTTCAAGAATGATTTGTCTTTCCTTGTTTTTGATTTGATCGTTTCAATAAGCATAGCTTTTTAAATGTTTATGATAGCATACAAAGTGTACTCTATGTCATCTTCGTCATCATGTCGTCTCTGTTAGTGGGAGACGTAACAGAAAATACGGTTGTCTGCTTTGCCTTTCCAGGATTGGTATTTCATTTCGAAGTTGGTCATAACCCATTTCTCAATACATGGTAGAAGCTTAGCAGTGCCTTTGAGAAACAGAGTAAGTAATGATTTGTGTACCGCCAATATGGCAAACCGTGGATCCTTGACCATTTCACACATAAGGCATCTTTTTCTGTTTGACTGTACAGCTTCTCTGTGTCAGATAACGTTCGACTTATAAGTGAACAGGTTGCCACCCATTCTCTGTCTTCTCTGGAATAATCCACCCAATAGTCCTTCACTATAGCTGTGTTCGGTTCTTACCGTTATTGGTAACTTTGGGTTGAAGAAGGCTATCACATCTTTGCTTAATATGCTATCTGTCTTTTGTTGGAAGGCAATTGCTTCTCCTCATCCCAGTAGAATTTGGTTTCTCTTAACGTCAAGTCTATCAATAATTTTGCCAGTGGTGCATATCTTGGAATAAGCTTTTACAAATAGCCTGTCATACCAAGGAAACTTCCCACTTCTGTTTGCGAATGTGGTCTGGCACATTCTTTGATTGCTCTTACTTTTTTCTTGGGCTCACATGAGCCCTTCCTTGTTGAACTTTTATCCATAAAATTGGATTTTAGTTTCCTATATTTAGTGTAATGCCAACGTAACTGACTCTTTATGGTACAGTTTCTATGGTATCGTTGTGTTGAGCAGTCTCTTGCTCCTTGGACTATATAAACTATTTCTTTCACACAACCAGGTATAGCCCCAAATATTTTCTGCATGGTGTCATCAAACAGATCTTGGGATACTTTTGCTCCAAACAGTCGTTTTGGTCTGTAATTTTCCCATTGTGTGCTGAAAGTGGCATCTGATCTTGATTCAGGATCCAGTAATAACTGATGGTTCCCTGCCGTAGGTCTAGTTTTGATTCAAATGACACAGTCATGGAGCTTGCGGATAAAATCCTCCACCACAGATGATTGTGCTATTCTACTGCGCTCCATATACTTGTTTGCTACTGGCACATATCATGTGTGGTTGGAGCTTATCTTTAGGGGTTTTAGTTGTGGTTATACTGTCCGTTTTACCCGTGAGAATTTGGATTTTACCAGTAGGTAGTCTGTGTTTATGAGTGATCGATCTACCCACGGGGAATTTACCTTCGGGTAGTAACTATGGATAAATAAAATAATAATAATAATAATAACAACGGTTTATTGTCAGAATATCCACATAGTGGCTCTTCAGCTGACAAAAACTAATTAACAAACACTATCTAAGCGAA
>JANCMA020039103.1:0-27059 GCA_024336925.2 Zoanthus solanderi
ATAATACTGCATAGATAGATCTTCGATAATTAAGAAGAAAACAGTTAATCATAAATGTATTACCGTTTTATCATAAGTTAAACTTGACATCTAACTATAAAATCTCGTTCCATTGCAAATATTTTCAACAGAGAAAATTTAGAGACGCAATATGATTTCCGTTGTTAATTAAGAGGATTTTAAGAGGAATTTAAAGCAACTACATATCGAATATGTGGGCTGAGTTATTATTTTTCTTATTAGATTTTCACCTGGGTGGCGTAAGCGTAGGAGATTTCTAAATTATTTCTTCTCTTTTGCTCGTTTCTATGAGAAAAACTATATCAGTTTTTTAGGGTCACTTAGGAGCCAATGTTTAGTTTTTCCTTTCTTCTTGGCGTTCGTTTCAAATCATTTTGCTTTCTGTCAACTTGCAATACGGAGCTTCATATTGAACAATGAACCAGAATAGATTGAAGGACATTTTGCAATACTAGTACTTGGTTTATATTAGTATATTCAGTTTATTTTATCTCTCTTTCGTATCATTTAGTTCTTCTTTGATCCGGCTCTAGGTTTTTTCTTCAGGCAGTCAGTATTCTTGCTAAAATGGTTAAAGATCCGTTGTCAATGCTATTTCAAGTTCCCTGATTATAACATCAAATATATAGCTTTTTATTACTGTCTTCCAGATGGCAGAAAACTCCTGAAGCTTTGATATTGCCTGACATTTTATTACATTGCTATGAAAGAGCCTCTTGTTTAAAAAAAAAGAAAAAATATATAATAATAAATAATGTCTTTGAAAAACTAAAAACACGCCAAACGTTTTTGAAATCAATATTATCTTAACGTTAACTGACTTATTTTTTCCCTGTGTCTGGAAGATTAAACATTGTAAACACTGTCCTGCAAACCTTTGTACTTTGTACTTCTCTATAAAAGTAAATCGCCTTTGTAAATTTTGATAAGTTAAATTTTTTTTAGCTCAACTCTAAAATGTTATGAAATCTAATCACTGTAAACACAGGAATCAAAAATTTAGAAATTTTGTAATCAGGCATTAGAGCTTTTTTTTTTTTTTTAAACAAACTTACCTTGCCGTTTTCTAAAAGCTTCATCATCCAGGCACCTTCTCGAGTCATTCCCAATGTTTAGGAAAGCGGGACGAAATGCCGGACATTGGCATTCACAAAATGTTTGTGGCAGCATTTCTGCTCCAAAGCTCTTGCATTTATCGTTGGACTTGATGGTGTCGCATAAAGCTTTTGGAATCGTGAATTTGTCACCATGACTATTACTAAAATTCCTTTCAATAGTATAATTTTGTGTTGCAGTCTTGCCGACCGTGAAGAGTACAATTGAAAGTTGCAACAGGAAAAAATGATTCATTCTGCTTTAGTTATCCAACTCATTAGATAATTCTACGAAAATCTTTTTTTTTTTGGATTCAATACTAGCACGTTAAAAAAAAAAAGTTTCTGTGACAATTATTTGCTTTAAGACGTTGTCAATGTCTACTTCAACACTTGGTCGTTTCTCGATAGAAATGGAGAATTAACAATGATTATAACGCTTTAAGTCTGTTATCGATTACTGCAAGGAAAAAAAAAACAATAGAAACTTGCCAATATCTCGATTACGCTACTCTGAGTTAATAAAGAGCTATATTCTGTGAGAGTTCGGAAATGATAAACGTGTACGAGATTGGAACTTATATTCAGTAGAACACGAAGGTGTCACGTCATCGACTCAGTTTCTAAGACTGAACGATAAACATGAAATATTCGCTAATGAGTCCAGCACTTAAAATACTTCTGTAGATGTGTTGATTGCTTCGTACCTTGCGAAAACCGTATCGATCGTTTCTTTAAATCTGGAGCACGTCAGTTTAAGGCAAGAGATTACGAAACTACAAAAAAAAAAAAAAAGAAAGAAAGCCTAAGAAATGGCATTTGAAATACAAGTCGCCTTGAGATGGATATAGCCATTTACAAGCAAACAGGAAGCAATAACCACATCCTGTCACAAATTTCATTGCCCTTGTTATTATTTGCAATTTGTCGGAACATTTCCATTTTTTTAAATTCTTCATATATTTATTGCCTTATTCCTATTGTATTATTCGTCAGTTTATTTTGCTATAAAACTTTTACCTTAAATTTCAAAATTATAATAAAAATCAGACATGCATCGAACTGACTTTGTAACAACATTTGAAATGTTTAAATCAGTAATTTTGAATAAAGCTTAAATTAGAATTGAGAGCAACTTTAGGGTGAAAAAAATTCATAGGCGAAAAGCTCAACTAAACATTTTTAACAAAACATTCAAGTTCTAACTTATAGTTTTTGATCAAATTACCTCTCTTGTATTTAGTTTTATAGTGTATTTTTAATTGGAATATAAGAGAAGTAATTTGATCAAAAACTATAAATTATTGTAATCATCGAAAAAAGTATGTCAAATTGCTTTCCTAAGAATAATACAACAACGTTTCTGACAATTTTGATTTTAAATCTGCCAAAATTTCCATGATATTGCCCATTACAATATACCTTTTCAGAAAGTATGGTTGAAAAACTCCTCAGTATCAGACATTAATGTTGCTTCAGTTTAATAATATTCTTTTTGTTAACTTGTTACCAGTATTCTTTTAGGTCACTGTCCAATAGATCTTGCAACAAAGCAGGGTATATTAAAAGAAAAATAAATATATAATCGGAAAACTTGTAGACTTAGGCTTAGTGACCAAATATTCTGACAAAATATCGGATTATATATATTTATCCTTGACTTAATACTAATATTCTCTCTTTACCAAGGGCAAGGCAGTAACAAAAATGAAACATGAATATAAAAAATAATTATAAAAAAATATATATATGTGAAAGCGTGCTAGCCCATACGATTGCGGAAAACCGTGTACAACGAAATACCGTGGGAAAACAATTTTACTATATATATCATTAAATGGCGACGTGTTCAGGGCAGTTAGTAAGGTCATCAGTGACCTTTCAATCACAATTTCCCGGCTCTGTTCTACTCTGGCTTGACTCTGACCTCGAACTTTTTTAAGCTTAGCTTCCCATCCTTACGAATATACGAGGCCGGTAAATGAGCATCAACGTGTACTGGGTACTAACCTGTGATAAGCTACTACTGAGTTTCACTTCCTGGTGAGTCAAAGACTCTTTGCACCCACTTAATACTACGTTAACAGAATTGAAACACTCTAAAAGGATTAGCTGGTACACAGCTGTAACGTTCATGAAACTAATCTTTTATTCTGGTACAGGGCCATTAGTTTGTTAGGCTGAATACTTATTTTCAAGTTGCCTTAGCCTGTCCTTTTTTCATTGCAAATGTGTTTCACTCTCTTGCTCACACTGACTAAATCAGCTCCGTGAATTGTTCTGTTTGAACACCACTTGTGTTAGCTCTGTTAGCCCGCTAACATTCGATTCAAAAAGTCCGTTCTTCCCGGCTGATCAAGTACAGCATATACCAAAAAGGTAAATTAAGCAAAGGACATAAACATGATTTTTTTTTTATTGTACTGTATAAGTGTGAATGTACTTTGTGAAAGCAGGTAAAACGGTAAAACATGAATTTGAAACTGCAAATGCTGCAAAAAACTGTCAAGATCCTTCTCGGATTCCCATCTTCGCTTTAAAAACTACTTGCCTGAGAAACGAATGTCTATATGTTGTCAAAGATCAAAAACTTTGGAAACCGACTCCACTTTTCACTTACTTCGATCTTGTTTGAGTTTGCTGGATTAAGCTTCAGGTAGCATTAAAGTTGGAAAATCATCTGCGATTCTAATTCGATTCTAAAGCCAGACATTAAACTCAATAACTGTAGAGTAGACTTTACTCACACAAAGCACAATGCAAAGCCTGGGAGAAATTGGCCATTTTTGATTGCTGCATATTTTTAAAAGTGCTCGCCCCAGTCCTAAAAACTGTTATAACAGCCGGATGGAGAGCGACATCTTAGCCCCTTCACAATGTCTCATCCTGCACTTCGTTAATTTTGGATTATTAATTTTGTTGACGTCATTTGAATATCCGGTGTACTAAAAGCTATTTAATGATACTAAAATTATACTAAGCTCGTGTCAAAATATCTTAATTTTTTATACGATGCTAGTGACTATGAAGGTGTTTATGTACGACTCTAGTTTAGGGAATATGTGAAGGACCTATTTTGTAAAAGTGTTGTTATGCTGATGTTAATGAAACTCAGTTTTAGGCATAAGCCGAGCAATTATAACTTTGCGTGCTGCCAGAAAGTCTATGGTATGTAGTGCTAATGCAAGGTTTACTGAAAACCAAATGAAATTGTTTTATCACGTTAATTTTGTTTCGCATATAAAAAAAAAAAAAAAAAGTTAAACTGAGCTTTTTTTTAATTCAATATTTGGTGCATATAATGATTTTGTAGAACTAAATTGTAAGGTAGATTAGAGCGCATGGCCACAAGTTCTGTTCCCTTTGAATCCTGATTTTTTTTTTTTCCTGTCATGCTGAATTCTTTTTTGAAATTGTTTAAAATGCCTACAAACCGCGACGATCGGTCATACGTCACTAGTCTCACCCCTCGCTCCTCCCCCCCTAAATCGGGGAGCATGCGATTGACTTTAAGCACACTTTTGCCAATACGTTTATTTTTCTCAACTTGACGTCATCCCTGTACAAACATACATTTTCCCATGCACAATATTATCAGTATTGTTAATTATAGCAATGACAAGCAATAATTAACAGCTAGTTTCGTGAGCCATTTTCAATCGTTTGAAACATTTCTCAATCATGATATTTTGCTTAATACTGTACCGTCAAAGGAACGTTTTCTAATGCATTAATATAGAAACTAAGCAAAACATAACGCCGAATTTCATACTAAATCAAAAAATGGAGAATATCAATATGTTCTTCGTGTTGTTCTTACACTTCTCTTATACATACAGTTAAAAAGTCTTAATGTGAAGTAGTTTAGAAAATAACCCCTTCATTCATGATAGGAAAATTAATTGTGCACTTAAGTTATAGAGAAGTTAAAGTTCTTCTTGTAATTTCATCACATGTGAAGACGTCAATTATCACAATATATGATCGATCGCTGCTCTACCCGCTAAAACGAAGTGAAAGTACTTTCCCCAAGCAAGGCACATTATACAGGCCAAATCGACTGCAAAATGGGCTGGCATGCCCTAAACAATTATTGCCACCAATTAGTATGCAATTAGCAAAAGTCTGCTCAAAAAAAAAAAAAAAAAAAAAAAAAAAAAAATTTCCCAACAATTTTCAACCATTTTTTTATGAGCCACAAACGGTCTTTTAGCCCGAGCCTCAACAAAATCTAACCCCTCCAGGGGATGACCAATTTGAAGAAAGTTGCGGGCAGGCTTATATAGATCTAGGTCCCCAAGAAAGATCAATTTCCTACATCCAATTGTTTCAGTTGTTTAGTCCAGTTGGAAATCAAGATCGAAACTTTAAAACGCTCAATAACACAGCTGGAGTTATCAAATTCTTCTTAGATCCATGGATTGTCTAGCAAAAATATCATGATTAACAACTTGAAACTGTAAGATTTTTAATTTTTCAGTTGATTGATTCATTTGATTTACACAATTCCAATACTACTTGCATGGTTGCAAACGAAGAATACATCCTTAAAAACTCAACTAACAGCAATCAAAATGTTGCTTACCTGATGTAAATTAAATCAGAAAAAAAACTAATCAGGGCTGCCACAATTAATATTTTACTGCATGTGAAATTCAAGGACTTTTCCATACTCCTTGAACGATTTACACAATTTTTCCAAAAATCAGCTTCAAAATACATTTACTAAATTTTAAACTTAAGTTTTATTATTTAGTTCTACTAAATTGGTTGAATCCTGATAATGAAATACAACTAACCAACTCCTCGCGGAGTTATATTTTGTTTTAGAACGTTGTCAAAACAAAATATTTCAACACCAAATTTTAATTATTTTTCGAAGTCAAGAAAAAATGTTTTGCCAATTCTAGGAACTTCAAGGACCACGACTCAATTTCCTTGACTTTTCAGGATTTTCAAGACCTATGGCAACACTGATTTTGTTTTTTATTATAAAACTTAATGACAACAAAACTGATGATATCGCATAGAGATATTCTATAAATAGCTTATGGAATACAGTTTTCTTTGGTTGCATCAAATCGAGGAGTATCTAACATCAAAAAGTGGGACTGATAAGAAATTAAGATAAACTTAAATATTAATAACACCTTTCATGGTGTAAAAAGGAAGGATCCTTAACTCGGAAGCTAATCCAGGCAACAATAGACGGGATATATACAGAAAGAAGGAACTGCGAATAGTAGGGATTTAAAGTTTAATGAAAATTTAGAAAACTTGCGTTGGACACACTACTTGGGTATATGATGGGACCATTGACAAATAAAGGATAATTTGAAACAAAACTTCTTTATCGTGTAACTGTTTTGCGACAATTTACAGGTTTCCTTTAAAAACATATTGGAATTAAACAACTGCCCTTTGGAAAGTCACATTAATTTCGAAGGGTAAATTATAATCCCACATGCATAACCGAGAAACTCCGGCTTCTTTAATATTACCCTGAACAGTATTAATTTACTAAAAAGAAGACGCGACACAAAAAACAAAAATTACAAGATCGGAGAGTACGTGGTGCAACCAAACCACTAGTCACGTGGGCGCATGTGTTAAAAATTTGTGACACAAAAACGAAAAAACCGAAGGCATTCCTACATATATACTAGCTTGTTCCTTCCGGCACGAGTAATAAACAAATAAATACATAAGTTTGCCAATTTTAAAGCAATATGATGACTTCACAAAAGCCACTTACGTCAGAGAAACTTTTTTGATATCAGAATGTTCTTATGATGCTGAATATCGCTGCCAAATTTCATCGACACTGGCTTAGTGAATTTGTCCTTTGTGTAAAAGGGAAATAGAGAGCGAAATTAATTTTCTTGTAAGTTTCCCAAAACTTAAAATTTCTTCCCAAAATTTCTTTCAAGATATAAAGTCATTCAGGGAGGTAAACTTCCTTTCCGAATCAGAAAAGGTTGTATTTAATAACTTTATGAGTCCGACTAATGAAATAGGCCCAAAAGTTGTAAAGTTCATAAGTGAATGTAACAAAGTGCGAAATACTTTCAAGTAGGACCTTTGGCTTTATTGGGTAATGGTATTTCATAGTGAGAAATTAGTATCGAACTTTCTTTGGCACTATTCCAATATATCGAAGCCGTATAAGGAGTCATCAAAGTCTTGTCTTAGTGACTCAAGAATAAACGAGTAAAGGAAGGAGAGCGGGAGGAGGATGGGAAGGTTGAAACAACCAGCATCCCCAGTTTTAAGAAGCCCCTGAAACGCCCAATTTTTTTACGATTATAAGAATTATAACTTTCATTACGCTGCGTTTTCTTACATCACTCTACAATGATCAGGCACTAAAACGAGCTAGTTTAATTGGGATTTTATTTCTACACTTGTGTTGGACAACTCTTCATAAAAAAATGAAATACTTTGAGCAATTGATATTTATTTAATAAAATTTTATAGCCGTATACCCAAATGATGCTAATAAATAAAGTGTTGATACAGAAATAATCACCTCACCTTAATTTATTACTTAACCAACAAAGCTAAGTATCTATAAAGAATGTAACAAGAGTCTCATTTAAGTTATTCTTGAAGACTTCTATTATAATGGTGTTCCGTTTTCATTTGTTTCCGTTGGTGCTGAGAAATTTTCTGAGTCACTTTTATTATTGTTACTATTGATGTTATGCATGCCTTCTTCACTAGACCCATTTTCTTTTGATTTATCGCCCAAACTTTTTTTATTTGCACGAAGCTCCTCTTCCTCGTCATACAGTCTAGGAGGAAGAGAAGGAGTGATGGCATTTGCATTGTCAGAAGATGTTTCTTTTTCTTTG
Source organism: Zoanthus solanderi (assembly GCA_024336925.2). Lineage (NCBI taxonomy): Eukaryota > Metazoa > Cnidaria > Anthozoa > Zoantharia > Zoanthidae > Zoanthus > Zoanthus solanderi. Next base: position 7,970 of record JANCMA020039103.1, read on the forward strand.
ATTTGTTCAGATTGTAGAGAAGCTGGCTCCGCTTTGCTTTTTTGCGTTGGCGAGTTTTCTTCGTCGGGGTTGTAAAGACGAGCAGGTAATCTAGGAATGTCTTCTGATTCTGAGTCGGTTAATTCTTCTTTTGATTTCTGTCTTCTTAAATTTCGCGGGGGCTTCTTCGGCAGCACATTCTTAACTTTGCTATCCTTAGTCTCATTTGATGACCCCTCTTCAGCTGAATCATCGCTTGGCCGCGGTGGCAGCGGGGGAGGGTCATCTCTGTATGGATCGGTCAAATCAGGATTGTTTTTGGATTTTACATTTTCGATTTGATCATTAAACTCATCTATGTTGTAATATTCACGTTCATCATCGTCTTCATCGCTACTTTCACACACACTTTCGTAAACGTGATCGTCATCATCTGAATCTTCTACAGAATCGTAAAGATGTTCGCCACCAATATCTTCATTTTCGCTGTGTTCCTGTTCAATGTTTCCTATTAGATCTTGTTTATCTTGTTTGACTGGTTTTTCTGTGGAGCCTTGTTTTTTAAGTTTAGTTTCGCTCTTGGTCGAGACTCGTTTCTTTTTTCTTCTTCTGCTACGTTTAGAATTGTTCTTCTTTTGTTCATTTGCATTTGGTCTTTCTGAAGATTTGATACTATTGCCTTCTTTTTCCTTTTTCTCCTTTTGAGAAACTTCATCAGGGATTTCTTTACTAATTGTGACAACTGGTTCTGTTATTTCTTTTTGTCCTTTTTCTGAGTCTAGCTTCTTTTCTCCTTCGTCTGAATAAAACAAATAAACATTTTTTAAAATACTTGATACAACCTATAACACCATTAATTATTTCATTTCAAATGACAGACTATTCTTCTCACAAATGTTTCTGTATTTATTATTTAGAATCTGGTGGCAATGATGTTTGAGTAGCAAATAATTTAAACTAAAGGCAGGCTACATTGCTGTAAAACAAACTATGCTATTGGTGTATAATTAGATACATGAATATAGGAATTTTAAAAAGAGGAGGCCCAATTTTCAAATTATAGACAAACAACCCCTCGAACTCTCTCAAAAACTGCTGCCTTCAAGCAGCTGCTATAATGTATATTTTGTTTACAACAAAAATTTTAATCAACAAATAAAATGTCTGTCTGAACTGAGCTAAGACGAAAAGTGTACATGGTTACAGTGGGATGAGAAAGGTCATCCTTCTTGAATCACGCCTGGAAAACTCGTCAGTGATCTCATATAGTCGAATGGAAAGTCATTGTTGACAAAGAATAGTAGAAGGCCATTGAGCCTCTCCTCGACCATGGTGCTCCTGAAGGTGATCTTCACTAAACGCATGTGCAGTGAAGAGTTACCCCTCTCTCCACACTGGTGCTTGTTACTCGGGTGACATGAAGTAGCCTGAAGATTGCATCGCTACTTTGCTACAGCACAAGACTACAGTCCTTCAAAGCTTCTTTCAGTCTGTCGAACAATTCTTTATGTTTTTTTTTTTTTTTTTGTTTTATTTTTTTTTCAAAAAAAGTCATAAACTAGATGCACTAAAAAAAAAATTGTGCTGTCAAATATCAATGCCCACAAACAGGCCCCTTGCGTCCCTCCCCTAAATCCGCCACTGGATGGATGAATGAATATCGATGGATAGATAGATAATTAGATAGATAGATACAACGATTGGTAGGAAAATTGTTAGCTGGATGGATAGATTGATGGACGGATGAATTGAGATAGATTAGTAGAAAGTTTTTTTCGTCCGGTCAAAGTATTTACCTTTTTCCGATTCTTCGCCATCTCCAAGGTTGACATAAACAGGACCGTCATCAGAATCGTAAGATTCAACATGCTCGCATGGGCCGACTGTAAAGAATTCAAAATAACATTTTTTAGCGATATTAAACAATGTCAGGCGGAACCAGTACTAACAGGTTTTAGCCATAACTAGATTTATGTATAATTGCAAATCTAGTTCAATTCAAATGTATAACTTAAACATTCGTTGAGCTCTTGTAAGCTGTAATATTCTAGGATTAGCAAATTAAAATGTAGCATATTTATCTGTTTTGGACTAGAGATTTATATTTAAAGATCTATGTTCCAAGCATTTACCCCCACCTGGCCGTTAGCCGAGTTGGTATGGAACCAGTCTACTGTGTGGGAGGCTCGGGTTCGATTCACATCCTTACCAACACAGGATCTTAAAATGATTGAGGAGAAGCTTTTGTTTAACATGTGTAAGTGGTCAGGCCTTCGCGTCTTCTCGGATAAGGACTCAATCTCAATCTTTTATCGGGGGACCTAAAAGAACCCACGCACTTCTCCTAAAGAGCAGGGTAGTGATTCCGTATTCAGTAGTCGGTCTGTTACATCGAACTCGAGGGCATTTCTTAATGTTTCAAATGTATGAACCGCTGCTGTGGACTATCTAAAACTCTCAGTTGTTGAAATTTGTAGTCACCTGTAAAGCGCTTAGAGCTTTGGATAATTGCTACAAAAATGTATATTAGTTTAGTAGTTATATAAATATCTTCAGCTTGGAAATAACTATAGAAGAAATGTTCGTGTTGACACAAGCTTTTATTTTATCAGAAGAAAAAAAAGAAACTTCTGAGTCCCTAATGGGAATCGAACTCATGACCTTCTGATTACCGGTCAGACGCTCTACCCACTGAGCTACAGAAACTCATGTAGGGAATAGGTCAATTAACTTGGTTCTTATAGATAGAACTGGTCTGACAGGAACTGAACTCATATCTGCAATGGCCGATCGAGAGCTCTGGCAATCGGAATTTATTCATGTTTCACCTGCGCTTACCGGCATTGGATGAAGCAAGTCAACTCAAGTCAAGATGGAACATCGGGTGTATGTCCTGCTAACTGCTGGCTCAATATATCTATATGGTAAATAATTAGTAGTTGTATAAATATGATAGTCATGGGTTCGATTCCCGTTTGGGACTCAGAAGTTTTTTCTTCTGAGAAAAAGAAGCTTGTTTCAACACGACTGAAATTTCTTCCATAAGTGATATGTATTATTATATTACTAAACGAGTTTGTCTTTTTCGAATGAAATTGCTAGAACTTTTTTATAATAACGTTTGGAAAGGACTTACGTAAATTCAAATCCCTACACTTTTCACAGATGTTTTCGTAGATAGGATCAAATACACCGTCTTCATTGTCGTTACTATTCTGGACTGCTTCTGCTGGTTTAAATCAACCAAAATCAATTTTCATACTGAAAGTAACTCTATATTAAGATACCTTTTGTAACTCTTCATCAGCTTACCAAATACGTTTTTTTTTTCTAAATTGAAATATTGAACTAATTCTTTTAAACATGTTTGGGGCAAAGATGTGTTGCAGTCCTTCACAGACCGACGAACATAAGCAACGATGTAGTGTTGGAACATGACAACAAGTTACACCTTACGGTCTGTGTAAGATTTGAATCCTAAACTACCATGCTAGAATCTGTAAGAATATTTTGACTCTCTTACCATTCTAGAAAATGTTTTTGTAATACAACTGAAAGATATTTTTTTTGTTTAGAAAATCTAAAAGACAATTAGTATATTAATCAGTTCAGTTAAACAAAAAAAGAAATTATAACTGAAAAAGAAAATTGTAATATATTATAACGCGGCGAGACCCGAATGTTGAAAAGACGTCTGCGCAAGCGCTATTTTGATACCGGTATTAGTCTGATCAATCATTTAAAATTTGGCTAGCAAGCATGATACCTCGGAAGCTAAAACGACGATATAAAACTGAAGAGAGACAGCTTTGATCTTTCAGGCAACGACACAAAGTATCGGCGGCGTGATCAGTGGCGCAGATTGCTGCCTTCGAACAAGTTCTTTGGCTCGCTCGACCACCTACTCCGTCCAAATTTGAATGTTTCTGTGACCTTCTTTCCCAACAAAGCTGTCACTCAGTTTTCAATCCTTACGAAGTTTGTATAAACACGTACCAGCCGTAATCTGCTCGGAGCTAACCTATGTTGGTTAGAGTTCCTGTCTAGGGGGAGTCAAAAATTATCATCCGCTTAAAGCTACAAAAATCGGAGGAAAAAGCCAGTTCCATGGACCACTCGGTTGTAACAAGGATTTAAATAGCTTAGCCGACAGAAACTGTGAAGAAGTCATTGCTGTGTGCTCATGACGTAATGTTAGTATGATACTTTAGGTATTACACTATCAATCAGAATTTCTTAAAAATGCAAAATCAAAATAGGGTAAATAACACTCTAAAATGATCGGAAAGCGCTCTCTCTCTCTCTCTCTCTCTCTCTCTCTCTCTCTCTCTCTCTCTCTCTCTCTCTCTCTCTCTCTCTCTCTCTCTCTTTCTCTTTCTCTTTTTCTTGTTTAAATCACACAAAAATTACGTTCCATCGAAGGAAGGAAGCCTCATAGATTACCTTTTTTTGTTTCAATGCCATCTGAAGAATAACCGCTGGACCCACTGTGAGTAGTTATTTCGGTAATACCTGTCACAAGACTTGCGTTATCGTTAAACCCTCCATTTGCAGAAGCCACATCGACTTTCTGAACTAAGATCACGTGTGATGTGGGTGCTGAAATTCAGTAATTTACACAATACATGACAATATAATACAATAAAATGCAGTGCAATACAACACATCACCTATATATATTATACATCACAATGCGAGGCGAAGGAATGCAATAGATTGCCAGGTTAACCTAATGAAAACAATGCAAAACAAACAAAAAAAAACAACGATATCTACTTTTGAAAAATGCTCAACACAAGGACCCTTTGGGTCGAAAGATCTTTATTAATTTCCAGCTCCAACTTGTTGACGAGAATATGAGATTGTTAAAACTGATTAATACAATACAACTATGAAGGCAGTTATAACATTCACAAAACCAACCCAAATAACAAGAAAATTCAATCCAATTACAGATTGCTAAAGCAGACCTTGAAATTCTCCAAGTTAATGATTTTTCAAAAAAAAAAAAAAACGTGTCTTTTCGGATGAGAGTCTACTTAATCAAATATTTTACAATTCGTTAATGAGAATTACAAAATGAGCAGATATTACGCGTTCTCTGATTGGCTATGCTGTTGTTTTAGTGCTTTTCATACGCTAATGAACGTGTACAAAACATGCCAAAATGACAACAAAAATGGACGATGTTAATTTAAGTCAAGAGACTGATTTACTCATCAAGTTTTAAGTTAAGTTTGACTTGACTTCTTTTGTGAACTTAAGATTCACACTTAAGCTTGTTTCTATAAGTGAACAGCGCGTGCGGGATCGTTTTTCTATTGCTATACATCTACATAGGCCTAAAGCACCATTACATAAAATTGATATTTCCCACGGCACACGGCTAAAGTGGGGAAGATTTTTCACTAGGAAATGAGTATTTGTTAAATTAAAACACACTTACATTTGGGATACGCGTGAACCGATTGAGCCATTGCAGCGGTTGCTCGTCTTCGATTCCTTAGGTAAAAAAACAAAAATCACATTTCACGTTGTTTCTTAATTCAATTCAAAATAGCCGACTATTCTGTGTAATACTTTCCCGTACATATGCGTTATTCGTTGTGCATCTTCCAAGTGATAAATATAATATGAATATATTGTTATAAATATCAGATGCTGCGATGGTGTTTAAGAAACAATTTGATCAATTTATAAGTTTTACACTGTGTTGAGAAGTTGACAACTAATGTTTCAGACTGCAGTCATTCGTATGCGGACACATTACATTCGGAAACGTTAGCTATCAACTTCTCAAAACGGTGTAAAACTTATAAATTGATCAAACTACATACACGCTAGATTTTGCTGAGGCTCATTGTTCTTAATTTTTTTGCTTCTTCGGCCTCAATTTACGTTCTTAATTTGTTCTTATTTCTGTGAGCAGTTTAAATTTTTTCTTTTTGTTCATTCTTGTACAGTTTTGTTAAAACATACATGTGCAACAGTTGAAACTGATCGTACGAGGAACTTGTAATATTACATGAGTATATATGTGTATCTTTTGGGACAGTAGTAGATATAATAATAAACGACAAACGGTGCTTTTGTGTTTTTACTGCCGGTGCACATTGCGAACGTAAATTACAAGATTCAGTAAAGTTTCAACTAGAAACATTTTCAATTTTTCAGCCTCAGTCTGAGCTTGTTCTTAAATTGTTCATTGTAATTTCGGCCAATCTGAACCCTATTGTTCTTATAAAGTGGCATTTTTTTTATAAAAAAAGCATCAAATCTTGATGTAACATATCAAGACAAGACATCAAGATGTCAAGATAAGACATTGGTGTGACAGTGATGAATGTAGCGTAATAACAAACAACTCAAAGTTATACCTCCTTTCCGTTCTTCGTAGATTGATAATGATAACGACAATGAAGATCACGGCTACTAGAGCTACCCCTCCGCAAATGATAAAAACAATATCTTGGTTGTTGGTTGCACCTTTTTTCGTTGTTCCCGCACCAGAGGTGGAATTGCCCGACTGCTTCATCTGTGATGAGTAAACAACATCCAAATTTGAAGATGAGATAACGGCATTGATTGGATTGTGAATTTAGGTTGTACTCAAATGATCCCGATTTTAGCAAGTCACTGTAAAAGCAATCCCTTTGTAATAAGAGTTTGAGAACAAAAGAAACTGAACTTGAAGTTATTTTTCAAGCCTTTGCTGATTGTGTGGAACAATCTAAAGATATTGATTTAGATCACTATATCTTCCAATAGTTTTGAATCAACTATTCTAAAATCAGTAAGCTTACGGATAATACAATCGTGTTATGTGTTTGTCATGCATTTGTCACATATATGTTAACCTCAAAAATATACGATAAATTTTATTTTTTTTGTTTTGATTTTGTGTTGCTGAAACCTACTAAAACTCTCTTTTGGTGTACGAGTTCTAGATAAAGTATAGTTTGTTAGTATTGACTCAATAATATGTTAATTTAGAAATTTGAATATAAAGAGACATTCACAATATTAAACGTTTGTCTTGATGACGCCGAAACGTAGACTTATAATTCTAGTTTTTTCTTCTTTTTAGTAAAGTACTTTTGATTTGAAGTATACGTATGATTTGAATTGTTATTTCTACTATCGAAGTTTTTTACGAACAATATCGAAACATATGATTTTACCAAATTATTGGCACCTAGTTTGATGGAGTAAACTCTTTCGTTCCAATCCAGTTCTTTATTCTCGCTGATATTACTAAGAATAAAACAAACTTTTATGTGGTATGTTTTTATTATTGTATTTCATGTCAGTCGAATTGATATTTAACGCTTTGATAATAAAGTCTTTTGTCCTCGTTATTTCAAACATGTAATATACTGAGCCATAGGAATATTATAGTATTCTGGTGCCAAACCAATTTCTGTTATATATATAGTGTTTGTTAATTCATAGCTGAATAAGACAACATTTTTGTGATTTGTTGTTTACAAACAACAACAACAACAAACAAACAAAGTGTAAGAAACAATGCTGGTAAAACTAAACAACAAAACCGGATAATATTAAGAAAGTGTATTATAAATACAATAGCTTTCTGTTATTATATTCTTCAAGAATTTCAGACTGTTCAACGTATCGTAAAGTTGTTTACAGACTGCGGTCAAGTATTGAACGTTGTTATAATAATTTGATTTGACTGGTTTAGTTTTGTTAGTCCTTTATCTGCAAACTTACTGTTGTTTTAAAGCTTGCTTTATCCTTGTTCCCGTTGACAACTTGCTCCTCTCTTTTTATGTCAGTATTTTCACTTGGCTGTGTACTTGTTGTAACTGGTCGGGTTGACGGTCGCGGTGGTTGTACTAGAGGACCTGTTTACAATTGGCAGAAACAAACAATTATTTTTAAGTACACACTCATTGGTATTGAAAAAAGACCAACCACAATGAAAAACAAAATGACAGTATATACGTATACGAAACACATCACTTATCAGTGTTAGAAATTTCGAGATATTTATAAAATTATGTATAACAAATGTTATATGAAACTACGTCAATTCAAGTAGTGTATTTTTATAGGTGCCAGTGTGCATGTACGTGGATTGGCTCTTACTTAGGAAGCTTAAAAAAGACAGTATGAACATATATGATTATATAAATTACGTGATTTCATGGTCAACAAGCCATGTAATTAAAACTTTCAATTTTTCCCAGATTATAAAGAAACTATGATAAACATTCAGAAAGTTTTCCTCTGTATTGAGAACGCAACAAAAGAAACAAAAGCAAAATCTAAAACAAACAAAAAATCAAAATAGAATTTTACTTACACGTAAAAGTACCTTCAACTTTAAAGAGCATGCAACGTTTTTCACTATTAATACTTGTAGAACATTCCTTTGAGAATGCAAGCTTAATGAGCCGACCATCAAGGTTAAACCCTTCAACATGACGATTGACCTGCAGAAACAAAATTCAACAGGAAAATAATAACTCCGTTTGCGAGTTCTAAATAACCATTAAGAATGTTTCTTTAGTATGGAAATGATGCTTTATCCGAGCAAACATGTTTACTTAAGATAGTGTAAGATCTTTACTTGTTAATACTTTATAACATCTTCTATAACATGTATCGGCTTGGTTAAACTTTCCTTTAATAAGTTTTAATCGTGTCTTTATAATAAGTCGATATATTTTTCCATAACTTTGATCGTTAGAAAACGAAGTTGAAGATAATCAACGTTATTTTTTTGTATTTAACTGGTATAATATGTATAGCAAAACAATGTCATCATTGAAATACGTGATCTTAAATACGACATCTATCACCGAATACTGTTAAAAAAGAAAAGATTATATATGAAACAGTTAGCTTGACGTTTCACTTCATTTTGAACAACTAAATCCTATGAATATAAAGTAGAAAGTTTCGTCGAGTACTAGTAAATAAATCCGTGAGCCGTTGACTATGATCAGTGATATTCAAAATGTTCGACGATCACTGAATATGGAACGGTGTATCAGTAGAATTTTTAACTCTAAATTTATATCAATTTCAGTGTAAAAGATTTTGAAAGGGACTCATCAGTAATGCAATACAAAAATAAGTCGCTCTATCAATCGAGTCAATTCAACTACAAAGTAAAAAAATGAACGAAATAAGTTTTAATTGGTTTCGTGACTTTACCTGGCTACTGAAGAAAACAATTATTTAGTTTCTGAGTATGTATTACCTTTCTTTGCTGCACCGGTTTTGATAATTCAACTTCAGAATCTTTATATATTCTTATAGAAAAAAAGACGTTGACAATCGAACGAGGAGAATTTTTTTTTTTTTTTTGAAGTTGCTGTCAGTTTCAGTTGACGTTCAATGTGGTTCGTGACCAAAAGAAGTTGCGGAACGACTTGTTGAAAACACTTCTCTTAATTCATGACGTACTTTACGACATGATTGTTTATGCGAAACAATGTAGGAGGAACATTTATATCGTTGTGGTTTTAAAATTAAACTTCCTTTGAATAAAACGCAACAGAATTGGTTGTATTTGTCAGCAAAATACCTAGGATTAAGATAGTCAGTAATAAGAAACCACTGCTTTTTAATGGCTGAGTAAATATCTTGTCCTTTGTTTAATGGAATGCGTTGGGTCACATTTTAGGCTGTTTGAGAAAAGTCTGTTTATAAGTGAGCATTTTTTTATTCCACTGAAAAGGGGAATTAACAAGTCCTTACGGCAATCCACTCATTTCTTCACCTAGCTAAGCTAAAGCTGGCTAGTGGCCTGCCTAGTGGCCCATAAAAAGTGATTTTTAGCGTTAAGTAGATGAGAGTCTAGTTACCGGATTGACTTTCAATGGGCGAGGCACTAATCGATCGCAGGTTAGCAAACGCTTATACTCTATTTACGGATCTTGATTACAAAGCGTGAAAGATGAATGAACATCAATGAAAAGAAAGTCACACAAATACTCAAATCTTGGCACAGCAAAGGATAGAACCCAGGACCTTGTTTCTAAAAGGCCACACTGCCCTCAGTCTTTCAGCAACAGTCTTAAATATTAAGGAAAGGAGACCAAGGCGACTAAATTTTGTCATAATAATCATAACTCTAATCAACAACTGAACAAGGTCATGCAAAGTTGTTGCGATGTTCAGTCGGGGGAGCAGGATGTTGACACTGTTGCTAAACCGCAGCAGCTCATTTTCTTTTTGGAATAATTATCAAAACTACGTTAAGCTTATAGCATGTTCTTTGAAAAGACAACCATCAGTGTTCAAGTAATGTTTGATTTTGTTTTGTGAGCTCATTTATTATTACAGTCTTATTATCAGTCAATGGAAGTGGTTTTCTAAACTATTTTTAACTCTATAATCAATATACTATAATATGGTTTGAAACTCCCCATTTACCAATAAAATCTGGAAAATAACCCTTTTCTTAAACCTTTTTTATAGATATCAATAAAGAAGATGGCAACTAACTTTTATATAAAACTGTTGGCTTTTTGTAGGACTTGGCTTCATAATTTCAAATCTTTTTACTTCAGTGTTGTTGAGTGGAATCCAGGCTCCATTACACGACATATAACGGGACTGCAAAACATCTACCTTACAAGCATCTCTTGATGATTTGTACTCGAGGTTTATTGGAAGCCCTACGCTGGAGTGTAGAGTGTACAGCTCGCGTTTTGTGTTCTCAAAAGGGATCAAATGAAACCTGCAGTCTTAAAAAAAGATACAAGAAAATATATTTAATTAATTGATTAGGTTATGATTCTTGAAAGATATCAGATACTCTCTTCTACTTGGGCCTTTCTGTATTTATAGTATTGGAATTCATCTTTTATGCTTAGGCTTTATGTCTTTACATATACGGCACAAGCACTATTACCATAATTTTATATTAACTAGTATTAGTTATCATCATTATAATCGATTTTGCTATTTTGCAACTTACACTTTTATACAAGCACTTTATTATAACTACTTAGATAGATACTTATAGCACTACAATGAGATTTACGGATCGGACTTGCTTAGTTGTCAAAAACTGAGCGGGTTTCTCAGTCAATAAAGGGATGTTCTTTTTTTTTTTTTAAGAAATAAAACTGGTGTTTCTACTAACGCACTACTACTCCATTAATGTCTTTCAGCCAATTTTCTTTTTTTTTTAATTTTTATCAATTTATCGCTTTTCAACCACGGAAACAGCGGTACTTCACTTCCATAGCTGAGAGTGCTCTCCACAGTCCGTTTCCTCAAATGTCATGACTCTTCACCTGTTGCTAAGCAACAGTGCTCAATCTTTTGCCCTACTTCCTTCCTCAGTTCTCGAGTATTCAGTTCCTTACTTAGGCATGTGATTGCATGGTTGTGCTTTCATTTATCAAATATCGTAGCACAAAACGCCAAACATTTTTCTTTTTCCTAGTTTGATATCATAAATCGAGCCTAGTTTAGCTTTTTATGTTTATCACTTAAATAATTTATCCTGTCAAATCACATGCACTACTTTTCCCGCTTCGAGGATGTTAGTGACATTCTAGAAGATTGCTCAAGCAAATGAATCATTTAATTGGTTTTAATCTCCGAGAAATTTCTTCATTGTTCGTTTTTAAATGTTATTAAAATTCTTTTCATTTGTTTATATATGTGTTTCTTTTATCCTTTTTTTTATTTGTTTTGTGCGTAATCATTAGCCGTATACAAAAACACGTCAGTCTAATTATAATTAGATATTGTGCGGGTTAGCCTAGAATGAAAATTGTGGTAAACGCTTTAAAGTATGAAAATTTCCGAATTGGGTTGTAATGTTAGCTCAAATAACATATAGATAAGCTCGGCTTAAAAAAAATTAAAATAAAAATGTGCAGAGTTTTGATAGTTAGTTATACAGTGTCCAATACTAGAGTCCAATATGTTTGAGTGCTGCTAAGGTTTTGAATATTTCGCGCTTGAAATGTCATTACAGACCAACTTGATTTTTGTAAAAGAGCAAAGAAATACATTGGAATTCTAAGGAACACGTCTGCTATTGATTGTGAGTCTCACGGTTTAAATGCTATTGCAACAAGAAAAACGTAAAAAATTTAAAAAGAAAAAGAAATATACATACATATATAAAAACAAGTTTATTCGAAACAGACGCTCAAGGGCTAAATATACTGTAGAGTATTTGAGAAATGCATGCTAAAATAGAGAAAAAAAAACAACAGAGAACGAAAAGAGACTTAGCTAAGTTCATGCGTTTTCTTTTTTTGATGATCACACACTACCAATTAAGTTGAATTCAGAAACAAGTAGACGTACCAACAAATAGAAATAAGAACATGATGAAATCAATGCCTACCTTCTTGATTCCGTATATTTATTTGGGATGTGCATTGCCATTTTCCATTTAAGAAGAAAAATCCTGGTGTTGAAACTGCATCACTGCATGTACATTTACAACCTGGTGGGTGCTCCGCATCGGAGGCCTTGTAATCAGCACACTTCTTACTTTTACATGTTAAACTAGGAATTGTGAATTTGTCTTCTTTAAAGCCAATCTGTCGAGTAACTTCAACCCGTTCTCCAGAGACGCCACTCATAAATAACAACATTAAACATACTGGAAATATTTCGGTAGTAAATAAATTATAGCAGATTTTCATTCTGAGCATTTCTTCTGTTTTAAAATTTGTCTATATTTCTGGCTGTGATTAAAATTTCAGCCACTTTTTAACAGGTTCGTATACTGCTTTTCTCACTCACTCAATAAAACAAATGGCATTCATCTCAAGTACTATGTTTTCAAGGGCAACCAAATAGACGTAGAATGGCTGGCGGACGTTCGTAACAATATAAGTTAATAGCAGTGTGATGCAACCGTTTGCCGCTCCCACCCACAATTTATGATATTTTTGGTAATTAATTCCGGTTATTTTCGTATTGCCTGATGACATAAAATGCGCCTTTTGTGTTCCCTAGTATAATGAATAATATCTTTGTTGTAAAGTCAAAACAATATCACAAAAAAGATATATATATTTCAGAAAACAGGAAAGATCAGTTCTCAGAGTTCAGGTCTTGCAAAGTTTTATATTTGAGAAAATCACTGTCCATTACATATATATAGAACTTTTTCAGTATTGTCGCCATATAGAAATATATTGCCATTATAAAATTCCGTTTTGAAAATAAGCAGAAGACGGACAAAAAGGTATTTGTGTTTATAACCTACAGTGAGCGTAATGACAAATAAAATTAAAAGAAAAGGTGGAAAATTGATTCCTCATTTGAAGGTACGTGTATAAATAGAGTGGATTATCGAGAACTGAACAAAGTTTTAAACAATTCATCTTGTAAGATTTTTAGCTGGTCATTTTGAATGAATATCTTAAAAAAAAAAATTAAATTACTTTTTCCCAGAATCGGCTGAAAGTTAACTGACTAGTGAGAACTGGGAATATAACGGTATCCTAATCGAAAGTGCTATATGGACATCATAGTAATATTGTATCGAAACAAAAACATTCCAAAAACAGTTTCAAGTACGTATAATGATGTACATTGTGTACAGAAATGTTTTGTCTAATTTATTATCAGTTGTTTTAAATTTTAGATAATAATAGAATTAAGCGCAAATTTGGCAAAATAACATCTGACGTACAACTACAACTGACAGGTCTGTGACGTTGTTTAAAAACATAAAAAGAAGAATTATACAATAGTTACCTAGGTATACTAAGATTTTATTTCTAGTTTATCGTGATTGTATTAATTGGAGGTTATTAATCATGAAGGTTAAATAATATTTATAAAGTGTTGTTTGTTTATATTTTAAGAACGCCGCATGCAAATGAGCGTGAATATTTCAGAAGGAAGTTTAAAATATTAATTGTGACAAGATGCTCAACAATGAAAGTTGATGGATTATCGACTGGCATAATTATAGCAGTAAACTGCATTGAAAAACACAAAGAAAAATAGTAAATAAACAATTGCAAACAACAAACAAACAAACGAATAAACAAACAGACAAACAAACAAACAAACAAATAAATAATATATTAATGAAAAATGACAGACTGAAGAGATAAAGAAATAAAGTATAAATGAAAGTATATATAAACATATTTTAAAATATATGAATAAATAAATCCATAAATAAAGAAATAGAAAGCACTTGCGCATGCATTTGTTAGTAGATATATAGAGAATAATGCAGTATGACAATTTTTGTTGTTATATATAGCTAGTGCGTTTTCGACTCGAAGGTGTGCTCATATTGACTAAACCGAGGTCACGAGGATGAGTTCAAATCAAATGTTCCCCGGCTCAGTCAACATCTTGAAAATTGTTGACCAGCCGGTGAACAATGCTGTCGTGCTGTTATATATATAAATTTAAAATTTAATTATTTTTCACCACAAACATCTGTTTCATTTACAAGTTAACCTGAGGCGCAAAGAAATGGAAGCCTTGAGTTGAAGTTAACTATTTTTAAAATGGCCACACCTTTTGTTTGCATAGTCAGACAACTTGTGTTTTTTGGCATTGTTTATAATAATAAAGGTGAAATTGGTTTACTTTGAAATTTTTTTGGCATTGTTTATGATAATGAAAGTGAAATCGGTTTACTCTGAATTAATTTTTGTTAAAGTTTTATCTGAAATATATATTTACAGTTTCCAAAACCTACCAACTTTGATAAATCCTCATTAGCATTTTATAATATAAAACCTTGGGAAATAACCTGCTGCCCAAACATAATTATGCTAAACACAAGTGTTTGTGTGTTTATCAACTACATACTCAAAACAAAATAATGGTATAAAAATTATAAAATATTTAGTCTATTTATTAATAGTTTGTATAGCTTTAATTGGTTATGAAAAGTTGATTGAAATATTTTTGTTCTGTAATTAATACTGTGGCATTGTCCAGGGTTCCCATTAACGCATTGCGACGCATATTTCATGCATGGATTTGTGTCCCTTGGATGCACAGAAATCGCTAAAATGCATGTCAGGTCTCTGGAGGGCTCGATCTTAAAACAAATTCTTCTATTGTATTAAGAAAAAGCCATTCAAATGCATTAAAAATAATAATTTTTGCTGAAAACAGCCTAGACAATCAGTCTCCTTTGTGGTAAAAAAAAAAAAAACATGGAATCTACAAACACCTGAGTTGTAACGTTTTTTGATAAAAACAGTTAAGAAGTAAAAAATAATTTTAAAAGCTTGCCGTGTTACATTCAAGTACAGCTCTTTTCATTTTTTAACGTTTTAGAAAGTATGTTTATTTAACCCTAATCAGGGAAAACTGTGGAAGTTGAATCAAAATCCGATGATACTTACTAATACAGGTGATGCCAAAGATTGTTATTTTACTGTAATAAATGCAATTTTGTGTTACAATCCAAATATACATGTTTCTTCCATAGAAAACTTTTAAATTTTTGGACCCCTCAGTATTGGAAATGACCCCCCATTTTGGCAGACTGGGGGTCCCAAGGACCCTTGATATTCAGGATGGGTGGGAACTCTGTTGTCACGAAATTGTTAAATATTTTCATGTTAATAAATAGAGAAGTCCTGATTCTTTTTATACAATATACAGTATATGAGACAGAGTCTGCTATACTCAAACAAGGCATGTAACTTTTTTGTCAACAAGTTCATTGATATCTGGCATATATTAATTTTTTAGCAATAGATATAAAACCTTAAAAAACTAATAATGTTTCTTTCATATTTTTTTTTTCAAGTTTTTAAAGAGAAAACTTACAGTTTACTAGAATGTATCGTAATGCAAGAATGCTAAATCATAAAAAGTGTTATAAACAGTAGCTTACCAAACATGTTTGTGCTCATTGTCTGTCAAAAAAAAAACTGGATTATTTCAAAACTGGATATTGAAAACCACAACCTCTTCAAATTAGGTCAATCCTGATTTTGACCTACCCAAGGTGCCCCTCTATACCATATTATATCCTAACTGATGCAGACGTAATTTAACACTGTTCTGGTAAAGAAAAAGTATATTGTGAAAATGCATTCTCTTCTTTATAAGTAGCCACAAACAAAATATTTCATTTGCACAATGCCGTTGTACAATAATAATTTTATGCTTTCAACTTCTTCACCCAGCCAGGTTCCTCCAAAATCCTGCACATTAATATTTTTACCCACGCTGTTTGTAGGCTTATACTGTACTTGTGTATTGATGTGTAAAAATGCATTTGTTTTAAAAAATGTCATGTAGATATATTTTTGTTTACAAGTTTCAAACGTTACAGTAGAGTATGCTTATTGTACTTTATATATCTAGTAGTTACTTAGTTCAGATGATGGTTTTCACAATAAGCATTTTTATAATTAATAGCTTTATTTAGTCTATATTTGGAAAGTCATTCTTCTTATCAATTATTTATCGAGCTTAAGTTGAATTAACCTTTTGACTGAAAACTTAAATCATGTCAATAAATCAATTTTTTTAATTAAATTCAAACTGGAAATTTAATTTGAGTTATCCTATCAAGTCAGCCATTTTATGAATAAGAGGATCCAAAAAATCAAAACACGAACTGAGTGCAGATTTTAGTGGTGCAGAGATCTCTAATTTTATCGGTAAATATAGTACTAATTAGACTCATCTTGAATTTTACACACTTGTGTACATGTATAGAACATTTTATTTCAAACCATTTTTAGATTTTTGTCAAGGGTTTATAAATAACTGTTAATGGTTACTTCTTAACAGTTGTAACTTTATTTCTAACTTGATGTTTTTAAATAAAGTATTTGTTTAATTTCTAAAATTAAATTTTATTTGAGTATAATTTAAGAAACTACACTTAACATAAACATGGCGTTTGGTGTTGTTTTTTTAAACAATCTATCTGAAAAGAAAAAGTGTGAAAATATGTTGATTTTATTTTTAGGTGTTGTATTTTGTTCTTATTCCTCAGCAGTCAAAAAGATCTACAAAGTACTGTACTCTGTAAAGTTTCGTAAGTGGATTTCACACCCAATGGTTGACTTCCTTCTCCAATCAAGGCTTCTGTCTTGATAAAAAAGGAAGAAGTGTTTGTGACAATGTAAGGTATAGTTTCTTTTTGCTGTACATAGAATATCAGTTATGTTTAGTAGTCCTTTTCAAATGTCTGCATTGTAATTAAAAACTGTGCATTACTTAAATGGTTCATTATTGTCCATGTGAAAAGTACATTTGTTTTTAAAATCCCATACAAATGACAAAATGTGTTTGTATTGTTGACAATATATTGTTATATTGTTGACAATATATTGTTGGCTAAAATGATAAAACTACCGTATATTGCCGTGTATAAGTCGACCCCTCATTTTGCAGCCAAAAAAGTGCAAGTTTTAGAGTTTCCGTGTATAAGTCGACCTCAATATTCTGCAATATAATACCGACAACTGTGTTGACTTTGGTCTTTTCTATAAAATTCAATGAACTAACAACTTTTAAAATAAAGTCTTTTAAAAATGACAGTTCAGTGCTTCTTTTAAAATAACATTCATTTGATAACGGCTCATATATGAAACAAAATGTAAACATGGTGTTTTTAAAACTGACACAACATTGGAAGGTAAACCATGATGATAGTCGATTGTTTGTATACACAACATACTGTAAAGATCACAGAATTATTTCTTGCTTCAAGTACTTATCGTGTAAATGCTGGTTTTAAACGTTTTTATAGAGTTTTAAGGGGTGTTAAAAAAAAATTCACGTTTTGATCTGTGTATAAGTCGAGTGCGATTTTTAGATGTGAATTTTTGGTGTTAAGAGGTCGACTTATACACGGCAAAATACGGTAATTCTCATTTTTGATGCTGATACCGATGGTTGATGTCATTCAAATAAAATTATATTCACTATTTAAGATATACACACGATTTAGCTGGCCAGTGATTTTGAGGGTACTCTTTTGGCCACAACTCTAAAAGGTGCTCTCCTGAGATTTGGAGAAGGTTGCTTTTTAAAAAAAATAGAGCCTTAATTAGCAGTCCAATTTTTTCTTGAAAAAAATGGTTTGCATGCAGCAAATCACACAAACTGTTTCCTGCATGTGACTTACACTTGTTCACATACATTTTACTTCTTTTTGGGTGATACAGGCTATTTAATACTTCAAAATGCGAAGTCAGCCATTTGCCAGTTTTTTAATAGCTGTCTTCTTTTAATAAAACTTGTTATCACTTATGAATTGATATTGCATAACAGCGTCTCAAATGTAGTAAAATTATGTGCTAGGTTATATATTTATTTCTCTCCACGCTCAATACCTCTTGTTTAATCAGACCAGACAAGGTTGTGTTTGTATCAAATAATTATGAATGTCAACCTATGGTATCTCAATTTTCCTCTAGCGACATGTTGCAATATTAAAAGTCATTAAATAAAACATTTTCTATACATTTCTCTACATTTATCTATTATCAAAAATTGTTGCTAAATTAAATGTAATAAAAACAACTAATATACGTGTACACAATGCTGGTCTTCAAGTCAACTTTTCCATTCCACATTCATTAAAATTGACCCATCATATAAATCAAGGAATAGTCATTTTGCATGTTTCATCATCATCATCTTCATTTAACACCCCTAGTTTCCTACTCCTGATTTTGGACATGATATGAGTTGCCTCGGTCCACTGTTTTTTACATCTCATCTGTCATATATTCTGTGATGTTTAACTTCCTCGTTTCCTCAGCCGGCATTACCTTACTCCAGGTCTTTGGCCTACCTACTGACCTTCTACCTTCTACCTCAAGCTCCATTGCTCTCCTAAGTTTTTCCTATTCTCATCGATCCCTGCGTTGTACATGACCAAACCATCTCAACCTCATTTTCCTTAATCTGTGTTCAAGGTTCTCCACCCCACATCTTCTTCTGATCTCATCATTAGTAATCCTATCCTGCCATTTTTTCTTGAGATGTATGTCAACATTCTGTAATCACATGTAAATCTTTTCTATCTTACTTAATGTGTGTCTGTGCACATGTGATTGCACGTGTTAAATGATCAGGACTGACTTATTATATTTTTTTGATGAAAAATATATAAAATTAATTTACATTATAAAATAATTTT
>JANCMA020039104.1:0-16458 GCA_024336925.2 Zoanthus solanderi
CCTGTAGTGTCGTCTGCATATAGTCGTAGTGACGTGTCTTCAACAAAATAATTGAGATCATTCATATACAAATTAAAAGTAAGGACCCGCGAAAAGCAGTTACCATGACTGCCACAAAAGCGAAAAATATGGCGGACAAAATATTGGCACGGTCCGTTTTCCGTACTTCTGCGGTCCAAGACAACTTACACCATTTCTATCTTTACGATAAAGAAGCCGCTCGTGCAATAAAAGCAAATTTGATAAAATTAATTACTAAGCCACAAACCGTGTTTGAAGTTCTGTCATGCTTTCGCTAGTGTTGTATATTTGGGTCAAAGATATCCAAACACAAGGATTCCAAAATAGTTAATTATTTATTAATGATTACTCAGCGATTAGCAGAATTTAACAATGCATGGTACAGGAAGTTAAGCAACAGTTCAAATCCGTGAATAAATTGTCCAATTTACGTGATTCAGTAACACAGGTATTTTGCTTTCAAAGGTCTTCTTAAGCCTTACAATTGTTTATCCGCTCCTTCTCTCTCTGATAACAATTATCTTGGGCTTTTGAGGCTTTTCGTCCGCGTCCGCGTATATAAATATTCTCTCTGACAGCCTGATCAACAAACCTCAACTGACACTAAAAATTAAAATAGATTTACGAGTATTTTTACTCTTACGGCGGCGTTGTCTGGAAACTGAGCGGAGTTTCTCGCAAAACGTAAACAAACACATGCGCCTAGCACGTGCTAGATTTCCAGATAATTCTAGAGGGTTTTTTTCCGTGTCATATCGACACGACAGCTAGAAATTCCCGAACCACTTGTCGACTTCTGGTACTCACTCTCGTCCGCCATTTTTCAGTGAATAGGAAAGAATGCTAAGAGATCTCCTGGAGTGACGTAATAAAATATCACATTGTGATTGGTCAGATACGACAACCTTTGTTTGTTTCGCGGAAAAACGAAATCTAAAAAATAGACACTTTTGCGACTGTGCTGATGGCCAAACCCAGTATGGGAGAATCACGCTCCTGGTAATGGGTTCCTCATACAGTGTAAAATAGCCCCATTACGAGAACAAGCGCACGGAAATCTTTTAGAACTGCATGCTAGCTAGGTCTAGCTAAAAAAATAAAGCTGGGCCTAAGTTGATTGTTACACATTTCTTTTAATTTTCATGGTTTTCATAAACCGGATTCTTTAGAAAAATATTTGAGTTTACCTCAAAACATGCCTGTTCCGGAATTCTCTAGTTTGAAAATAAATTCCTTGAAAAAATGAAATTACCAAGGTAAATCATATATAATCCTAATCCTTAACGACTTTCGATTAGCGACAGCTCATTATTTATGCCTGGGTTTGGGAAACAAAAAAAAAACAAGCTAATTTCACAAATATTTTTACCCAACAATGCATGTATTCAAAATTATAAGCTTGAAAAGTTTTTCGTTTTTAACTAGTGTAGCCCAAAGCTATGCGAATGCTGGGGATACTTTGGTTAGTTCAAATGTGGTTTTTGCTCGTACGGTTGATCGAACCGAGGCTCTGCCAGGGCGTGCAGTGCACTATTGCTGCAACGCAATGGTTTGTACGAAAACTGCAACGAGTGTGATTTATGGAGAGCGAACTGATGAAAGCTAGACTTTAATCCCAGCCGATGATACAATGATATCTGAAAACAGGCAATCATGTCTGGATAAAACTAAAGACCAGCAAGTGGGAAAAGAGCTAAGATTCTATTTTAAGCTTTTGTATTCACGCTTCTTTGCACTTGTCAGTTTTGAATTATATTCTTGAACAACAAAACTGTTCGTAAAGCGTGCAAAAGCCTTACTAACAATCGTTCGAAAAGTTGTTTGATTGCTTACTTCCATATAAGCCACAACGTTGATCGTTTACAGTTTCTACATGCATTTTATCATGTGGTTCCTACGTACTGTGAATTGCCTTTACTCAGCCATTTTCTCTTTTATGCACAAATACCGTTCGACACACAGCGACGCTTTCAGTTAAAAAATTCAGTTTATTGAAGAATTTATCAACTAATTATACAAAGGATCTGGTAGACTTGTCATCTGCAAATAGCAATAAATGCTAATCTGAGGCAGATGCAATGTCTGTTACATAAATAAAAAATCTATTAAAACTCTACTTAAATAATGATCAGCTTGAGTTTACAAAGTCAAAGAGTACATTTATCTATAACTATTTATCAGCTATTTAGTAGAGATATACCAGATAAGTAGATTAGATTACAAACATGCAATAAACAGGGCAGAGTATGAAGTCTTTGAAGAGTTTGACGATAGAAGCTCTCCAAGTGTGTCGATTGTAATTATTTGACATCCTGGGCAAAACATCCGTTAGAAGAATGCTGCCCACTGACATATGAAAACATTTCACAGACATTAACTGAGGAGCTCTTTTGGCATGTACGTCATACATCAAGCACGCAGTGGTCTTGGTGAATAGGACATTTTTTGGTGAGATATTCAAGGAGTAAAACAGTGGGATTGCACTTTTAAGACGGTCAAAAAAAGATATAAGTCTAACAGCAAGTTTTTGCAATATTGATAATTTGTCAAGATAACGTTTAGCATCTTATCCCCAAGCACTGAGTCCAGAAGAGATGTAAGGCAATATTAAAGAATTATAAATTGGGAATAAGGTCTTCCTTGGTACATAATGCCATAATTTAGTTATAATACCAACGACTCTACTAATTTTAGAGGACTTGACTTACTGGACTTAATCACGATGGGCCGTCGAGGCCAACATGGCATCCACGTGTAGTCTCCATTTGCGTCTCTGCTGGGCATGGTCCGTCACTTGCTCACTTACACTGGAGGAAATGAGATTATTGTGAAATTTCCAAGAAAGATATTCATCGAAAAATATAGCCAGATATTTGAGCGAAAGCATTTGTTTTATCAAAAAAAAATTCAAATAACTATGGAATGCAGGAGTCGTTTCTGATGCTGGCGAAAAATGACATAGTTTGACTCTTTAGCATTTAAGGTTATTTATTTATAATACGCCATTCATTCAAGTTGGAAAGCTAGCTATTCACTACAGTTTCTATAGTTTTCAAGTTCCTGTGTGAATAGAGGATGCTGGTGTCATCAGTTAACAAGGTGATTTTATGTATATTTTTGACTATTTAGATCGTAGGTTTTGACATACTTGCATTTGTAACCTGATGATGGTGTATGTTGCACCGAAACTTAGTTCACAAATTTTAACATTTTATGTTTGTGTATATCGTTCACATATGATAAGACCAAGGGTCCAAGGAAAGAACCCTGAGGAACGCAAATATCACATTTCATACGGTCCGAAACGTAATCATCAACTTTGATCGATTGCATTCTAAATTTCTATTTGTTAGATATGATTTAAAACAGCTATGAACGAGCCCCCTTATCCCATATACGTAGAGTTTGTCCAGCAATATCCCATGCATATGGTCAACTGTATCGAATGCCTTCATTAGGTCAATAAATATAGCACAGGTATAGTGTTTACAATCCATATTCGACTGTATTGTGTTCAAGATATCTTGAATTGCTTGCTCTGTTGAGTGACCGGTGCGGAAGCCATATTGGCCACGGTAGAGCAAGTTCTCTTTTTCTATGAAGTTTATCAATCTTTTGTACACTAATTTTTCAAAAATACGATTGAAAACAGATAGCAAAGAAAATGGTCTATAATTGGCAGGGTCTGTATCATCTTCAGCTTTATAAATTGCACTGATCTTAGAGGTTTTTAGTTTCGTTGGATATTTTCCCTCTTAAAATGAGCGATTTATTCGCTTAGCTAAAAGTACACTAAGAGCTAATTTTGCAGACTTCAAAATTCGGGTAGGTACAGAGTACAGACCATAGGCTTTAACACTGGATAAACCTTTATTTTTTTCTTCAATTTCTGTCGTATCACCGAGTTTTAAAGAAAAACGAACCGTAGACTTGGACATTATTGGGGGAAATAGCATTCAAAGACACATTTTGTTTGCAAGATTTTTTTCAATAGTCGCAAAATGGGTATTCATAATATTAGGAAGCTTTTTTGGATCACTAATTACAGCTCCTTGTTTATCTTTTAGAGCAGATATTTGTTTTCTGTTTTTTTGTTTGTTATTGATACGTAAGTTTATGCCATCCCAGGTTTTCTTCATACTGGTTAAATTTTGCTCAAAATAGGATTGAAGGTACTTTTTTTTACTAATACGTATGAGTTTGGTTAAGCAATTACGATATTGTTTATAACGTTTTGTGTCCCCTTCTATCATAAGCCTATTTTTTATTTTGATAGATTTTCTCAAACCACGAGTTATCCAGGGTTTCAAAAATTGTTTATGCTTTCTTTTTGATACGGACTTTAAGGCTGCATATTTGTTTATTGTTTTGTTAAGTTTCCTATAAAAGCAAAAATTCTTGATCAATTTCACGATCATTCCCTATGTTAAGGTTGGTTTGTATATCCTGTTGAAATCTAGTTTCTGAGAATTTTGAGTAATTTCTTATTTTTCTCTCGAAAGATTGAAAACCTGGCTTGACGGATGACGCAATGCAAAATTGTGTAAAATGGTCACTTATGTCACTGACAACATTTCCATTATAAACGACATTCTTAGGATTATAAACAAAAATATTATCAATGAGAGTGGCCGAGTTATTATAAACTCTGGTTGGTTTGTCTATAGTTGGAGTAAAAAAACAGCTTTGTAGCGAGGTTAAAAATTCATGTGCAAAGTCACAAATTTCAGATTTAAGTAGACTTATATTGAAGGCGCCTAAAATGTAAGTTGGCAAATTTCGAGACGATATTTTGTTTAAGACTTCATTAAAGTATTCTAGAAACTTCTCTGGGATGGATTTCTATCCAGAGAGCCTGAAAAGCACGTGTAGATGTTTGTTCTATAACCGAATAGTTGAGATTACTTTTTATATATAGACACATCCCTCCGGTTAAATTTAACATTTAACAAAGGCCATTAGCTTTTGTTATTTTAGTCTCAGAGATTCCAATTATATCAAATTCAAAGTCAAGTTCCCTCAATACTTGAGTGTGAAAATTTTCAAAATTCCGTTGCAAACTACGCAAGTTATTATGAATGACCGAAAAAGTGCGATATGGATCATAAATTTTCTGTTTGATTTCATTGAAACTATGCGGGCAATAGTAATTAGAACATATTAAGTTTATATCAAGATTAGTATTTGGATTAGTATTTCCATCTTGTGCAGAGTTCAATGAAAACACATTTACGTCGCACAAGCTTAAAAGATTAGTTAAAGAAAACTTGCTAGGAAGTTTGACATCTATCAAGTTATTATTATTAGATTTACTGTGAATAGCAATAATAATGGTATCATAATACGGCAACTGCTGTAATAGTATTTTTCTTATTTTAAGTTCACTTTTGTTCTTCTCATTTTAAACTAGCAATAATATGCGAAAGTTTATTCATATTGGAACAAAGTAATTTTTTGATAAGTGACAGTTAAGTAAGAAAATTTAAGTGATACTTATTCGGGTAAAATTTCCGTATTGGCGCATATTATTATTATTTAATTATGTAAACTAACCCTTAACCAGACCCTAATTTCTATAGTAATATACGCAATGAAACTGCATGCATAAATAAGTATGCTCTAGTAAGGAAATTATCCCCTTATCCGCGATATAGGGCGCCATCAATGTAGAGTTTTGCCATGCATGATGAAATCTTGGCTTTTTACCTCCTCGAAATCCCTTTTTCGTGATGTCTTGGTATAGCTTTCTTACTTCTGCATCTTCTTTTACTAAGTCCTCAACGACCCACATATTGTCACTCAAGTTTCGTCGGTTAAAAAGTACCTTTCGCCTTTCCGGTCGGTATAAAAATTTAGCAATAATATGCCTTGGTTTTCCTGGTCATTTACGCCCTGTCCGGTGAGTGTTTTCAATATTTGCTTCATAACCGAGAGTGTTGTACAATAAGCTTTGCAATTTAGCTACACCGTTCTCGTCCGTCTCCTCGGGAATATTCAAGAAATTTAAATTAAAGTCTCTTGAGTAGCGTTCAAGGTTGAGACAGCGTTCTTTATATTCCGGCTTCAAGTTGTTCTTGGAGTCTGTTAATGGTCTCCTCACTACTTGCTAAGCGTTCTTCCATGCTATCAATTCTGTTGTTTGTATCAAAATCCTCGCCATTTAGCTTTTCATATTTCAGCATTAAAAACTCTTGCTGTTGTTGTAGGACTGCAAGCGTTTGTTGGTTAGTCGACACTTTTCCTTTAAGTTCACTGACTTCTTTGTGAAGATGCGATTGAAAAGTCTTGATGTCTTAGATCATATCACCAATATTTCCTAGTGTTTGCCTTACGTAAGATTCAAAATCGTTATCATTATTAGTTTTCGTCTTTGAACTACACATGTTTTGCGGTTTGTAATCTCAAGTTTATGACTTAGAGCTAGAACAGACAAAATTACGAGAGCATCAAGGTCCCGTCCGTCCTATTGACAAATTTCGTCTTGCTTTACTTAAAGTTCGTTTTTCCCCAAGGTTTCTTAATAATGAGGTAACCACGTGAAAATAGTTTCCTCTCATTTACAGAGTTTTGGTCTAGCTGGGAATGTAACGACGCTAAAAATAATCTACTTCCATATAAGAACCCTTGGGAAAAACGAACATTAAATAAAGCAAGGCAAAATTTGTAATTTTAATCAGTTTCCCTGAGGAAGAACTAGTGTATTGCAGTTCGAAAATTTCGGAAGTTTTTAAATTTTTTAGTGGAATTTTAACTTTTTAAAAAAATTTTATTCAAAATCAGTTTATACAAAGTCTTTTTTAATAATGTGCACTGATTGCAATAATCCAAAAAACATAAGACTTCATATGCGTTCACATATACTTAATTAGAAAAAACTAATAAGTAAAACATTACCATTTCCAGGAAACATTCCGCTCGCATGCAAAGGGCACGCGCAATGATTTTGCGGAAATCTGGTAACACAAGCAAAAATGGTTGACGAGCTTTCTCCAATACAGTGCAGAGGATAGTGGCTGCTTCTTCATATTTTCTCTTTTTCATACGTTTTTTCGCTGTTTCAATCGTGACTTGCATCTCTTTGCAGTGTGGCTGCAGTATGTACAAAAAGAATAAGAAGCGACACATTGAATCAACAAAATTTGGATTTTAAACCAATTTGTAACAAATATTATTTTTATGGACGCTTTTTAGTGCACTTATATTGTTTTTATTATTATTCTTATTCTTATTCTTATTATTATTATCATTATTATTATACATGTTATAACAATTGCACTCCTTTTTCGAGGTCTTGCAATAGCTCTTGGAGATATGTAGGACGAAAAATTAAATGCATGTGGCCCAAAGAACTCTATTAAATGGGACATACAGTAAAACATGTCACTTTTGTCGAATTTAGAGTTAATACGGCTCTTATCGGAGTGAATAGTTTGGAATTTTCCGATTGCTTATCATAGAACATGGTCGGTAAATTTCAAGATTTGTCGAAGATGTTTAAGCGGGGGAAAAGATGCTGAAAGAGAAATTTGAATTGTTGTGAAATTAGCGATCTTTGAAAAACTTTTTATCGAGTTAATATTTAATAGACTGATGTAAATCTGGGGCAAGTCGTTCAAAGCCAATTAGTGCTAACTCAGGGTAAAATTTTTAACCCATGGTTTTCTTTCTAACGTTACAGCTATGGATTTAATCTGTAAATTGGGGATTAACAAGTTTTTTCCTATTAAGAACTGTAATCTTTTCCTTAGAGACGCAGCTGCTGTTGTAATTTGTGCTTAACCACCTTTGAATAACGCAGCGCCGGTCGCTTACCAAGGCTACACCTTCCACCTGTTTTGAACCTCGGTTTTCCGTCTGTCCTTAAACATTTTCTCCTCGAAATGAACCTTCACTTTTCACTACCAACTGCTTAAAACGTGACTATATTCCCCTCACAACTTTCCCCTTTCCAAATCCTCCTTCACTTTTCTCTACAAACTGCCTAAGATGTAACAATATTCCCCCCTCAACTTTATTCTTTCCTAATCCTTCTTCACTTTTCTCTACCACCTGTCTAAAATGTTGCTGTATTCCCCTTTCAACTTTCTTCTTTCCAAATCCTCCTTCACTTTTCTCTACCAACTGCCTAAAATGTGACTATATTCCCCTTTCAACTTTCTCTTTTCCAAATCCTCCTTCATTTTTCTCTATCAACTGCCTAAAATGTGACTATATTCCCCTCTCAACTTTCTCCTTTCCAAATCCTCCTTCATTTTTCTCTACCAAATGCCTAAAATGTGACTATATTCCCCTTTCAACTTTCTTCTTTCCAAATCATCTTTCACGTTTCTCTACCAACTGCCTAAAATGTTGCTGTATTCCCCTCTCAACTTCTTCTTTCCAAATCCTCCTTCACTTTTCTCTACCAACTGTCTAAAATGTGACTATATTCCCCTTTCAACTTTCTTCTCTCTAAATCATTTTTCACTTTTCTTTACCAACTGCCTAAAATGTGACTATATTCCCCACTCAACTTTCTTCTTTCCAAATCATCTTTCACTTTTCTTTACCAACTGCCTAAAATGTTGCTGTATTCTCCCTCTTAAATTGGGAATATGAACAAACATCAATCGTAATAGATGTTTTAACATCTTTTAAAAAAGTTCTGATTTGGAGAGCACTCGGCATGGATCCACGAAGAGCCACAGCCGTGTCGCAGTTAACCAGGGAAAATCCTGGTCTCGCCAACACGCAGAAGTAGACAGGCCCATTATGGTTATTCCTGTATCTACGAGTTCTGCTTCCAATTGACTGTCATTTTACTCAATGAAGAACTATCGCCCAAAGAGACTCTCCCTCTTCTTCCTCTTCGAAATCTGTGCCCAGGCTACAAACTCTAACTAGTTGAGAACAAACCGTATGAAATCTTATCACTATCTCGTTGAGCAACACTGTCAACTTGCCTTTGTAATTTATATATCTTTTTGTAAATTTGTACAACCTGAGCCCCCGGTAAGAAATACTTAAATCTACAAGGGTTGCAGTACCGGAAAATAAATAAATGAATAAATAGATATGAAAATAAGTAATTGAATAAATAAACTCCAAGAATCTTTCAAGTTTGCCTAGAGTCATCATCATCATCTTTGACTGATTCATAATGATACACTAACGTTTTTACATGTCAGTAAATTTCTGTTTCTACCGTCCGGAACTCTACTATACAGAACAGAATGTACTTACCGAAAACACTTCTGTAATCAATTGATGCGGTTCTATTGTGCTAAAAAGAACAGCTACAAAAAAGAAAGACATCGAGATTGTTTAGAAAACAAGATCCTTTCACGAAAGAAGAACAATAGGCCTTTGCAGCTGGTGGTCACGTGACCACAGCTACATTAAATCAATCAGCTATGACAAAATAATATCCAGAAATGGAAAGAGCAGGTTGACATTAGTAAAAAAGCAAGGTTTCAGCTATTGACTTCAAATATGTAAAAAACGGCAAGCAACAGAAAATAGGATATTTTCTAAGGATTTGTGTGACTGAAGCAAGGCTTGCCTCCAGTACCGATTTCGCATACATTTCCTTAGAAAAATTTTGATTTTATAATCGCTGTCATTTTTCAAGTACTTAACGTTGAGACTTGAAACTATACCTTCTAACTAATTTTAACCTGCTCTATCCATTTCTGATCATCATTTTGTCATAGCTGATAAATTTAAGTTAGGTGTGGTCATGTGACCTCTAACTGCAAAAGGCCTATTGTATCAGTACATCTCATATGCCCTGCTAATAACTACGTGTACTTGCTGTTGTCAGGCACGTTTAAACTAAGGAAGAATGTTGTTTATCAGGAGGCCGAAGAATGCCTATTCAACAAAGGTATTCAATTTAGTACTAGTACGCACTTCTATAATTTTGTTTAATGTTTAAGCCGCATCCCAAAAGCATTAAACTTTTACAGTTATTTATTATCTTCTACGGGAAATGTTTGATAGATACCCCGACCATGCTGATAAGGCCAAAACAGCTGTTCGTGTTATTTTATGTAGCCGCGGTAGCTTTTCTGTCAGGGGTTAGCTTGAAGTTTTACTTAATTCTACCGAAACAGCTGTCCATGGCTTCTAGCATTAAGCTCATTACTGGGTTACTTGCGGCAAACCAGTCTTATAAATGGGCTGGTTTTTCTGTTTTTAGCCATAGATTAGTGAGAAATTGGAATTATTGCGCAACGTTTACCAAATATAGATTCGGCCATTGATTCGTTCAAAACTCGCTATGGCAACCTGGCCAAGGATTTATCCGCCATGAGGGAATCTTTGCAATATGGAACCTTTATGTCAAACATCTACAGTATTTCTCATCCGATGTCGGTAAATCCACAAACAGGTGGATTATATTCTCATAGATTAAATATATCCTGTTCGTAACCAGCACAACAGCGACCAAAATATGAACTAGAACTCATGCCGGATACTCGCATCAACAAAGATTTCAACCTGCTTAGAAAAGGCGAGTGTTACAGCTTGATGAGGAAAAATGGTCACATCGAAACCGTTAAAAATCCGAGAGAGCCTAGTTTCCAGGGGTGATAGTGGTACTTTTGCTAGATCTAGATCCACAGCAAATCTTACACTCTTTGTATACGAGAACGAGAGCTCGTTATCCCAAATGAAATCGAGGAAAAACTTTGTCTCGCAGACGAAGAAATAAGAGTGGAAATTGAAATACAAAGATATTGAAAGTGAAAGAGACTGCCTTGCAAAACAACTTTCAGAACTTTTGAGAAAAAAAGAAAGTGAAAGGGAAGAGGGGATGAGAGAGTCAGAAGAAAAGTTTTCTAAACTAGAGAAAGAGAACAAAGAACTTTTGAATTACATTCATAAACTAGAAAAAAAGACAGGTTTTCTATGCAATTCAAAATCCATTGGTCAGCTTGGAGACAGACAAAAACTAAGAAGGATAAATACCTTGAAAGAAAAAGCTGAAATTGGCCTGTGGTTCCTGAAATCACATGGCCTAAAGCTTTCTTTTGTTAAAGTAGAGGAGACAAATGGTGTGGTGCATACATTTGATTACTGCAGTCAGACAAATAATGATCAGGACTCAGAGCATAATAATGATTCAGACAACAAAACTTTAGAAACTCTATTATACTTACTTGATAAATTCTGTGCAGGAGATGAATTTTACCATGAGCTCTCAATAATTTCTGACAATTTACCGCGATCATATTTAATAAAACAAAAACGAAATGAGCTCAATAAACTCTGTCATGTTGAAAGAGTACCAGGGCATTATCCTGGGGCACAACTCTCTTTTACTGAAACATTGAAAGAGCATGTTACAGATTACCTGAATTCAAATACAGACCATCCACCAAACAAGCCCATCAGAGTCAAAATAAGCTGTGACGGGGCCAAAATGTCAAAAACTACCAATTTCATGCTAATTTCATTTTCATTATTAGAGACAGGAGACATGGTCATGTCTTCAAAAGGAAATAGAATAGGGATAGTGAATGGCCCTGAAAAATATGAGACATTACAGGCCTCATTTGCTGACATTTTAAATGACATAAATAATGTTATTAAAAATGGAAAAATTACATTGGATGATGAGAAAGAGATTTCAGTTGAGTTGTTTTTGGGTGGGGATTATAAGTTTTTACTGATGGCTATGGGATTGAGTGGAGCAACATCTGATTATGCTTGTCTATGGTGTTTAGTTCACAGACTTTTCAGATGGGACACCACAAAAGATTTAAAATATTATAATGAAGGAAAGTTTACAAGAACTCTTGAAACACTAAAAAGTGACTTAACATCAAAATGCCACTCTTGTATACATAAACCACTATTTGACATAGAACTGGACCATATTATACTTGATGAGTTGCATTTAATGTTAAGAATAACTGACCGACTGACTGAAAACATTTTACGAGAAGTTATGGAAAAGGATGCCAAAGACAACTTTAACAACCCTAAAGGCAAGAAGCTCGAAGGAAAAAATTAGAAAAAATTAGTACAAGTCATTAATGGTTTGGGAGTCAACTTTTCCATCTGGGAAAAAAAAAATGCTGATGGAAAAGGAAGTGGCACCTATGATTGGACTAGTTTAATGGGTTCTGAAAAAAAGAAATTAATAAAACTTCTACCTGACAAGCTAAACGAACTTGATATACTCTTTCCTGAATCAAAGGAAACAGTGCTTAAACTCTGGAGAGATTTTGAAGAACTTTATAAAAATGATTAACTGTGTTTCAACTTCAGATGATTATTATCTTGTTATTTTTGAGAAAGCAAAAAACTTTATTGATTTATTTTGCTCACTGGGTAATGTACGAATTGGCTACTTGAAAGCAAGAGTTACGCCATACATGCATTCACTAGTTTATCACGTTCCAACATTTATAAAGAAATACAAAACTTTAAACAGTTTACTGGGCAGGGTGTCGAAAAAAATAACGACGATGCAAAGAAAGTTTATTTTCAGAAGTCCAATAAATGGGATGGAGCCAAAGATGTCCTTCTTTTGGAGCATAGACAAAAACAACTACAACACCATGAAAGACAAAAAAGGAAATATGAAAAAATAAATGAAACATACTGGACAGAAGATATTGTTGAAAGCAGGAAAAAAAGATCAAGGGGTGAACCCAGGGAGGACAATCAGCCTGATTCAAGCAATGAAACACAAACAAATACATTTTCAACTGATTATACAACTAGGGATCCAAGGATAGTGCAAAGTTTCAAAAACAAACACAGTGTACATGCATGTAAAATACTGCAGCTTAGGCCAAATAAAATAAATTCCCGGTTTCTCATCAGAATTTTTTTAAAAAGAAAATGAGGCATGCGGTTTTTTTTTTTGGTTTTTTTTAAGGAGATTTACCAGTTACAGTAACAAGCATGTGTGGGAGGGTAAAATACCATTGCAAAATTTAAAAAACAGCAACTCTTTATTGATATTTACTTTATATACATATGATCATTCTTTACCGGAAAAGATTTCATCAAACCAATGTTGAAAATTGTAATTTTGTCTTAGTATTATTATTTATATGTAAAAAAAAATTGATGCGGCAGTTTTATTGCAATGCGGGTGCTGATGAGAAACCGGGAATTTATTTTATTTGGCCTAAAGGACGATTAGCAAAATATCAATGTAGTATACCAGATAAGATCAGACAAGCCCTTAATATCGTGGAGGTCTGGAACCCAGTAAGTTGCTACATATCGTTTTTTAATTCACATTCAATCAATATTTGGTTGAGTATATGATGTCATAATTTGCATATTTTAAAAACTTAAATATCTCTGAAACAAAAGGAGATATTTGAAAACCGTAAACAGCATTTTTACCCTTCCACAATGTTTTAAAATGGTCTAAATTTGAACGTTGCGATTTTCGTCATAGTAGCTTATCAAAATATGCACTATAAAAATAAGTTTTCAACATACAGTTGACAGTGGAAATTTACTTAAGTTAGTCGAGCAAAGATATTTGCCAAAAGCAGGGAATACTTAAATCTAATCAACTGCACTGTATAAAGTAGTACATAGAATGAAGGTTTGAAATTACCGTCAGTTTATTTTGCATCAGTAGTTGCATGACTGCACAACCTTTTTCAAAAACCTGCTGTCTGACCTGTTTATTAGGCACTAAAACTGAGGCTTAGGGTGACCTGACACAGTTAGAGAAGCAGAAATAATTATCATAAGAAAGAATTTCCACTTCTTTAACTGTATCAGGTCACCCTAAGCCTTAATGGTCTATTAAGTCATGCCCTTAAACATGACTTAAGAGGAAGTAGAATTACATTATTACAATTATAACAATTAATCTCCTGAAATTATTTGCACTGAAGAATTAAAATACTTATTGAGATTAACTGTATTGCAATTTCCTTTACATGGTAATTATAAGATAATATTTATGAGTTTCTTTCATGAGTTACAGTAGAACTCCATTTCTTTAAAAGTAGGAGCAGCAACTTCATTCTGTGGTGGCTCGACTCTTCGAAATTCCACGAGAAAGGGGTAGGAATTGTCTTGGAGTGAATGATGTCACGGCAAGCCAAAATTACACCAATCCCACAGCTTCCACTGCCTTCACTTGACGTAGTTTGTTGTTTGGGCATCCCAAATCTTTTCGGAGTAAGTGCTTGTTCATTCCAGTTCTCAGAATTGAAATGACAAGCATCAACATAAATCGATCCAAGGTAGTGGACAATATATCTTACAACAACAGTTAAATTTGCTGGAGGATCCCATCCCAAACCATCATCAAACCACAGTACAAAATTGACAAAATCAATACATGCCAGTCCCCAATGACAACCTGACATGTGGATTGGTAAAAGAAGGAACTGTATATGATGGCCATTGTCCACATTTGCCCTTAACATTCTATCCACATTTCTTTCTTTGCTTTCAATCCAGTTAAAGGCCTCAGTTGGAAGGCTTGCAATAACTTTTTCTTTGTGCTGTTCACAATCAAATGCAATGAATTTCTTTAAGAAAAAGTTAATAACAAAATTATCCACCCATCTTTCGCCAATTAAACTTGTAACTGACTTGAAATCTACAAACAGGTCCTCTTGAAGCACAATTACATTGCTGTTATTCAAAGGGCTTTTTTTGAGAAATTGCTCCACTAAAGTGATGTCTTCAACAGAATGACCAGAACACTGTCGCTGCAGCCATGCCATTTCAAACTGGTAATTCTTTTGCATTTCTGAAATGTCACAAAACGTTTTAAAAACATTTATAGAATCAGCATCAAATGTGCCAAGTTCTCCTAGGGCAACACCAGTTGGGTCATTTTTCTCATTGATGACAATGCAGTTGTCATCAAAGGGGGCAGTCAAATTATGGCAGGTTGAGAGAGTATTTAAAGCTGCTGTTGTTACACTTTCTGAGGGGCGTGATTTTAGAACAAAGGGGTTTTGTGTCACAAACTCTCCAAACACAGGTGCAACATCTTCCACTTGTAGGTTGGGATCTACTTTTGGAAGGCAAATGTTCACCAGCTCCTCTCTTGTAGCTTTTCTTGACTGGCATAGCTTTATATAATCTGCATGCAATTCATAATTAGACATGTTTTTCAGCTTATCTTGGTGCTTTGGATGACCTAATGCAGGAATTGATTTACTATCTTGTAGAGAATAAAATTTAATTTTTTTGTTTTGGGTGTTTTCTAAGCAAACCTTTTTCTTGAAAAGGCTTTTGATGGGAGGCTTTCCTGCTTCTTTTGGCTTTGATGAAGGTTTTTCCAAACAAACTTTTGACCCAGCAAGCTTAGATAAAAAGACCTTCTCCCATTCACTGTGGTTGTATCTAAGCAACGGCTGATCTTCTTCTGCTACAACACATACAAGTGTTTCAGTAAAGGAAAATTTGTTGAAATCTTTTGAAAACATCTCATTAAACAAGTTATCCATTACTTTTAACCATAGAACTTGCTCCTCCGACCAATCTGCAGGTGCCTTTTTTATGGCCCAACCACAACCTCGGAAGAAGAATTTTCTGCCTGTAATGGAATTGTATGGGAGTATTTTCAATTATAATTATTTTTTGTTTTATCAGTGTTTCAATTAATAAGGAATAGTTATTCACATAAATATAAAATGGTTGTGCGATCAAAAATAAATACATCGAAAAATTGAAACAGTCTATATAAGCACATACAGTATACATTTGTAATATCATCAGATGATGTAACCCTGGCAAACTGCTGCAATAGAACTGGGAACCTTGTGGTTGGAAAGCAAAGATCTTACCCAATTTGCCAACCATGTCTGCCTAATAAAGCAGTTTTAAAAAGTGCAAAACACAAAAATATTATTCACAGAGCATCCACATACAGCAGAACATCAGAATTAAAAGTAAGTATAAATTTATACTTACGGGTTGCTTTACATTCTAGAGCTTTTCTTACAGCATATCTCAATCCCAATAGTTTCTCAGCATATATTAGGTTTAGAATCTGTTCCACTGAAATGAATGAGAAAAAAATTGTAATTAATAAGAATTAATTTCACGAATACCAAAATACAGCTGTAAGGAGCACTTAATGTAAAAATTACCAATGATGTATGAAACCTATATTATAAAAACTATGCAGTCATTATTATCTTTACCTGTTTGTTTGAGCCCATTCCTGGAATTTTGGATTAATTTCCTTCGAGATTGTTCGGTCAACAAATATTTGTTTTAAATTTATAATTCAAAGAAGTTTTTTCACTAAGGCATGTTTTATTTGTAACTCTGCTGAAAAAGCAGCCACATGAATCCACAGACTAATAAAGTGTTTGTTGTGAAATAATTGTTATTGTGGAAATAGGCCCAAACAGACACACCTTTAGGCCGATGGCTAGGAAGATCCCTGTCTGCATCGTCCAGGTACCGTAGGGAATTGTATTCGTGCCACAAACACGGTCCACA
>JANCMA020039202.1:0-16453 GCA_024336925.2 Zoanthus solanderi
ATTATGTTAAAGTTTAATATTCAGCTCCACTTTGATTATTTAATACACATTTAAAAACTGTCTTATGAGTGAAAAGACTACAGCTGTTAAACTGAAAGAAAATAATTTTATCAGGAAAACCCCATTTTTTTCTAGTCCCAGGGGCAGGACATTTGAACTCAAATCTTTCCACATGGCCAGACATTTGACCAGCAATCTTGTCCCAGGGGCTGGAAATTTGATTAACAGCGATTTCAAAAGTTCAAATGCCCAGGGGTTGGGGGAGATGTTGAAGTTTTGAATTGATCAATACATTAGAAACACATAGAATTTATGATCCTTTTTTGAGATTTTTGGGGTCTTTGATCTATTAGAATTTCTCTTGAATTCAATTGATAATGTGAGTTTCCCTTCCTTGATTTTGGTAAAATGTCAGAATTACTCCCTAACATCTAAAATTATAAAATATGCAACCTATATTTCAGTTTAACAGGTTATTAGGGTTTTTTTGAGGCTTCAATAATTAATTCCTTTAACCATTTGGATTAGGATTGCATCTCCTGGATTCTAAAGTAGGGTTGTTGTCAGCATTATATTAATTTGTGTATTTACTGAACAATTGAATACATGTATAATTATTGTAGTATGGAAATTTGAACTTGATTTCCTATGCCAAGAATTTGAACACAGCACAGTTTAAGTGATTCCAGTTTTTTTAAATTTTTGTTTTCAATGCAGAATTTTTATATTCCATTTCAGAAAAACGTACCTTAAGCCAAAACCTATCTAAAAAATACAGCATCGCATCCGCCAGTTCTGGCCTAGATGTGCAGCTCATATATTTTATCTTTACTCACGGTGTACCTGAACTCTGAAGATTTGTCCCATCTGCTGACCGACAAGATTCTGACTCAGTCAAACGAATCTGCGTCATCTTGTTTTTCTTTTTCTCTTCATGCAACTCCTTGCTCAGCTTCTTTATTATTTCTTTGAGGGACTCCATTTGACTGTGGAAACTGTCACGTTCAAACTCCACTTTCTTTAGCTTACGTTTAACAGATTCCAACTGGGAAGTGAAACTACGAAGTTGGCCATTGAGCTGCTCCAATTTGTTTTCCAAGTTCTTGTTCTTTTCTTGTAACCTGGTAGCGGTTTCCTCATCTTCTTCCTGTTCATCCATGTATCTATAAACAGCAGCACACGACTTAGGCAATGGTAATTACACGTCCAATTTTGATTATTTTTCATTATTAGAAATAAACTTTCTTGGTCGTACGCCAAGATTCGTTTCAAACTTTGATTCGAAACAGACAGTTTTCAGCGAAAGAATTAGGTTACCAAAATTGAATCCAAAAGATAGAAACTTCAAATATTAATTTATGTCCTGAAATAGCACGTTCTTCATTATCTTTCAGGGTAATTGTTTGAACAATTAAATTATGGTTTTCAGTGACATTTCCCTTTCACTCCCTTTCGCTTAGGCCGCCATCTTGAGCTAGATATAGCAACTGGTAGGGGGGAGTCTGAGGCGATTCTCTACATTTTCGTCCTCAGATTCCATCGTTATTCTTAGGCGGTGGAACCTGGCACGAGAATCCTTTTTTAAAAAATTTGTCCAAGATGGCGGAAAAAACTTGTCCATATTTCCCTAGAAAAATTCTATCGTAGTTTGTTTTTCCTCCAACAAGCAAATTGACTGATCAGGGACTAAGTCACATTATGTCACATCACACAACGTGTTAACCACTACACTACACTGCAAGGACTAACCACGCTGGAAACGCAGCCAGTTAATGTAATGTATGAGGTAACTGCAGGGATCCCAAGGCATTATTTTCTCTATGGTTAAGTTGAACACCGTAAATTTGGGTACGCATAGAATTGATGAAATGACATGAGAGTATACTTTTTTAAGCGTTTCTTTTTCTTTTTATAGAATCGGATAAACCCCTTACATTCAGGGAACATATCACCATATCATTGTTACCTATTATAATTAATTAAGATAGTTTTTAGAAAACTTAAATTCTTAGAGCAGCCAAAAAAAAAAGATAAGTGTACATCACATTCTCTAGGGATAACATGACAGAACATGAAAATATAACAAAAACAGCACAAAAAAACAGAGAAAAAACAAAGACAGATAAAACAAAGGTCTGGCTCGAGGGATTTTCATTTTGCTCGTTCAAATTTGCATATGTTCCGCCGATGCTAAAACAATTATAAATAACACTATTTTTTCGAAAATGAAAGTATACAACAAATAAAGTAGTTTTAAATGCATTACTAAGGAGGGCATCAAAAATAACATTAACAGCTCGTCCTGAAATTTTATATTTGTATTAAGACTCCCTTATTTCACGTACATTAGACTCTTTCACTTTTGTACGTGAAACAGGGGATCTTAATATGAATGGCAATTTTATGATCTCCAACGATGTAGAAAGTTTATTTACCAATTAATATTCCCCTTAATAAGTCTATTGACTAGGCCGTACAATACATGTCGAAGGGTAATTCAGACGTCAAACTCACTGCTGGTGAACTTTCTACATTGTTTTACTTTGCCACAGCCCAGACTCACTTCATGTTTAATAATAATTACTACGATCAAATAGACGAGTAGCCATGGGCTCTCCCCTAGCACCTGTATTATCCAACTTGTTTCTGGGCCATCATGAAAATATCTGGTTAGACAACTATAACAGTTCTTTAGTACCCCTGTATTATCGACTCTATGTTGATGATACGTTTTGTTTATTTAACTCTGAAGATGAAGCGGATCAGTTTTTTCACTTTATAAATAGTAGACATTCCAACATCAAATTAACTTTCGAAAAATAATTTCTTTTCTGGATGTCTTAGTTGACAATAGCCTAGCCACTCCCGTTACTTCTCGGCTTTTCGAAAAACACTTGCAGGGGTCTTCTTACCAGTTTTTTCAGTTTCGTGCCTTTTTGTTATAAGATCGGCCTAATCATAACACTTTTAGACCGGACCTACAGAATAAACAACACTTGGTCTGGGTTCAATTCCGACATACAGAAATATCCTTAAGAATAATTGTTTTCCTTCGCATATCATTGAAAGATCCCTTAATCGGTATCTTAATATTAAACTAAGAAAACCTGAATCTGTTTGTATACATAATGCCAAGATAAACCTACAACTTTCTATTATAAGTTGCCATTTATTGGTCCTTTCCCCAGTCTGACCCAAAAACGATTACATTCTTTAGCCAAATATTATTGTAGGAATATTAATATTCAAGTAGTTTTTACCACCTTTAAGATTGGCCGCTTTTTCAGCCCTAAAGAATCAATTTCCAAAGGATCAAGATCTCGTGTCGTTTATAAGTTTGTTTGTGCGGGCTGTAACGCCTGCTACATAGGCAAAACATTTCGTCACTTTTCGACACGCGTTCGTGAGCACCTTTGTTCAGATAAAAATTCAAATATTTTTAAACACCTGGGCGAGTCAAAGGCATGCAGTGATGCATGCTCTAGAGAATGCTTTTCCATAATTGATTGTGCCAACACTAAATTTAACCTCAAGATAAAGGAGGCACTGCATATCAATTGTCTAAGCCTTCTTTAAATCAACAGGTCAAACATACCAACCTGAAACTTTGTTATTAATATTTTTGTAGCTTTGTCATTAGTATTTATGTTCATTACCGTTCACTACTAATATGTATCCACCCAGCCTTTATTACTCTGATGATGGCAGTTGTAACTGCCGAAACATGTCAGTTTTAAAAATTTAAAAGTGTTGTGAATTTCGTTAAATTAGTTAAACATGACTATTGTAAGACTGTTACTATAAATGTCTATAAAATGCTTTTATAAATTGATAAAGATATTTTTCCTTGGCGATTTCAACAAGCTGGACATGACCCGTATTAAAAACGCTTACGGAATCAAACAAGACATCCATTCCCAACTCGTGCTAATAGCAAACTGGACCTTATGTTTACCAATCTGAGTGCATCCTATGATGTCCCAATAAAACGTTCTCCTTTCGGACTCTGCGACCATGACACTATTGAGATCCAACCCCTGGCTAGACAGAACTTTTCGGACAATAAATTTTTGCTCAAATCGCGTAATCTGAGAGCGACAAAGCGTCTATGCGGAAGTACCTGTATCCTGTCGCCCTTCCCTACATTAAAGGTTTGTCCGAAGAAATAAAGCGGTCCTTTGAATCACATGGAGTAAAAACTTATTTCAAGCGCGGCAATCAATTCGCTTAGACAACACCTATGCGCTCCCAAAGACCCTATCTAGAAAGGAGATACTGTGGGCTCCATCTACCACATCAGCTGTAATGGGCCAACAGATGTTGATTGTGACTCAACATACTTTGGGGAAACCGGGCGATCCCTGAAAAATAGAATTGCAGAACATTTACGATAAAGTTCTGTTAAGAAGTCAGAAGTAGTAACACGCCTGCACAAAGACTGCCAGACACACAAAACCATCTTAGACAACGTGGAAATCCTCGACAGAGAACAGGATTGGAGAAAACTGGGAATCCGAGAAGCCATTTATATCAGAGTAAACAAATCAGATGTAAACCGCGATCAGGACAGATTCAACCTCCATCACTCCTGGGAAAACCTCTTGTGGTCATGTGTTTCCAGGTTTAATATCCGTGAAAAGCGTGACCACAATAGTTTATTATGATCAAGACTCTAGCAGAGTTGAAAGCTCAATTAGAATAATAGAAACCAAAAATTGTATTGTGCAACAAAAGTTTAACTAGTGATTATACAATCAGTGAAGCCTTTCTTGTGCCAATGGCTTCCTTTACTCCACTGAGCGCCGAGGTGTCCTCCATCGTTCCACCTGCTGATTCACCTTCTGTCACGGAGTTCAATGTTCTAAAAAAATTGTCATCACTAAATGCAACCAAAGCTTCGGTTCGGATGGCGTCCCCGGGTGGTTGCTCGAAGAGAACGCCGACCTCCTTGCGCCGGTCGTCACAAGCATTATAACTGACTGTTCCCTCGCTGAGGCCAGGCTCCCTATTCCTGAAAACACGCTGACGTGGCCCCTTTTCCCGAGCAAAAGCCAGTGCAGGACACCAACAATCACCTTCGCCCCATATCCCTGACGCCGGTACTATCCAAGGTAGCTGAGGACTTTCTTGTTGAGAATCACGTGAAATCTGCCGTTCTTGCCAAAGTCGATCCGAGGCTATTTTGCACTGTTCCAGGTTGCAGCACTACTGAGGCGCTAGTGAGTATGGTTCACTCTTGGAACCGTGTGACAGATAGCAACGGGGCTACCGTCATGTTGGTCCTGTTTGACTTTAGGCAAGCATTTGAACTTATAGATCACAATATCTTACTAATGAAACTGCGCACCTTAGGCTTAATCGCATGGATTACTGATTTCCTGTAATATAGGAAACAGCGTGTCAAGTTGGGCCAGGACTGCTTTTCAGAATGGGGCGTGGTCTCAGCTGGAATTCCTCAGGGGACAAAATTTGGTCCTGGCTTTTCATTGTGATGATAAATGACCTTGACATCACCAAAACCGAACTGTGGAAGTACGTGGTTGACAAGACTATCTCCGAAACCGTTCCCAAGTCAGCAACATCCAGCATCCAGTCAGCTGTGGACTCCCTTGCCAGCAGTGCTGCAGCAAACAAGTTTCAGCTCAACGAGTCCAAGTTCAAGGAAATGAGGATTAGCCTTAGCACCATGGACACTAATTTCGATCTGATAGTTGTAAACGAGAAAGAAATTAATTTCGATCTGATAGTTGTAAACGAGAAATTTTGATCTGATTTCGATCTGATAGTTGTAAACGAGAATGAAAGTGTCGTATGCGAAAATCTTAGGGCTCCATACTTCATGTGATCTAAAGTGGAATACCCATATCGATTTTATCATTAATAAGTGTAAACAATGGATATTCGGTCTCCGTCAGGGTTAGGCAAGTCCAAACTTGTTAGTTGTTTTCGCATGT
This sequence comes from Zoanthus solanderi, assembly GCA_024336925.2. Lineage (NCBI taxonomy): Eukaryota > Metazoa > Cnidaria > Anthozoa > Zoantharia > Zoanthidae > Zoanthus > Zoanthus solanderi. The sequence goes on from JANCMA020039202.1 coordinate 5,955, forward strand.
GTGTCAGACCAATCACGGAATACGCATGCTCTGTTACCATGACAACCTTCCTTTGTATCTATATCATTCGTTAGAACAGGTGTAACGTCGTGCATTACGCATAATTTATCCTTATTCCTCGTACGAAGAAGCTTTAGATAAGGCAGGACTCGTTCAGTTAGCAGTACGCAGACAATCATTAACCAACAGGCTTTTCGATAAGGCAGTATGCGACAAAGCCAGTAAACCTCATGATCTCCTACCACCTGTAAATAATGTAGATATATCTCTTAGATGGCAACGTTTTTTTTTGGTCGCCAAATTTAAGACCAATCGCTTTGGCAATAGCTATATTGTTAACAATTGTCTCTCGCGTTTTACATAGACCAATATATATTTCTAGCGGCATACACAGGTCAATTTATATTTCTTAACACATATTTTTCATTATTTTTCTTGTAACTAGTCCCCTTTAATATATCCTTAGTTATTTATTTTTAGCCCTTTTTAAACTTATTTGTAAACAATAATCTTAATTCAACCTTTTGGTTGCAAAGATTATTTAAATAAACTATCTATCTATCCATCCATCCATCATCCATCCATCCATCCATCATCCATCCATCCATCCATCCATCCATTCACCTATCCATTCACCCATCTACCCATCTACCCATCCATCCATTCATTCTATCAAATCATTCTATGCGTCACCTCCAAATACAATTTATAGAAAGTAAATTATAAGTGGAAAATACAGGGACCTAGGTTTTTTGTATGCGGGGGCAAACTCCGCACAGTTAAGTTTAGGGGTCTTCCGTATAAAGAGAGGTTTTTCGGTTGGACGTTTTGTTTTTACCCCTACACAGAAGGTTGCCTCTGAAGATCTGTAAGTGCACAAACCACATTGATGCTTTTTCTTTTAAATTGTCATGACGCTATGTACGGCTCTGAAAAAAACATGGTGGCCAGCGTTCTTGTTACCATATATTTTTACACATAAAAAAACAAACCTTGTTTTTTCCTTTGGGACCCAAGTGTTTTGTACCTCGAGACCAAAAAAATAAATAACTCTCCTAATTTGAATTAAAATCCATGCATCACTGATTACCACTTAGTACAACTCTGTTGCATTTTTATTAACTTAAAAGCATTTTATACTCTTCCTCGTTTGAAATTCTTAACATTCGGTTATCACTAGTCTTAACATATGTAATTTAAAATCTCTACCAAATTGAACTTGAACTTTAAAAATCTTCAAATCATGTATTTTTTTTGTTAGTATTTAAAGTTTTGCACCCAGGTGATTATTTATTTATTTTTTTTTTTTTGGTATGTCAATGACAGTTTGAGTACAATTATAGTAAAATTGAATTTTGCAATCTGAAAACTGATCGAAGCACCAATTATTGAATTTAAATTGATTATCAGCATTATTCTATTCTTCTATATATATATATTGTGGTGCTAGCCTACTCAAATAATAAACATGAACTGAAACAACTGCATTGCTAGTTGGGTATATAATGATTTCTCATGTTAATATAATTTTTTTCTAAAATATTTTGTTTCAAGCAGAAAGAGTTTCAAAATTCTGTTTCGTATTAGTTATGGCGTGATAATGCTGTCGTCGCAAAGTTGAGCTAGAAATTGCGGCCAATTACCATTCTAGAAACGATTTTCAATTAAATTGACAATGGCCCATAAAGAAAGCTGCTATGTTTGGTTGAAATTTTATGACGTCACATTGTTTACAACAAGCATTATATTATTATCTTTGTCTCAGTCTTTCTGGCATTTAAACAATTCCTCTCGAAGAAGATAGCCAAAGAGACGGGCAAGTTGTTGAATCTCAAACATTTTATCAGTGGTCAAAATGCAGACTCTTCTGATCTACTTGGTCTCTCTCCTGTGCCTGGCAGTGTTCCCGAATGTCAAATCAGATGATGGTAAGATAATTTGTCGGAATTGAAAAGATATACTCCACACCAAAAAGTTCCGCAATGAAATAAATTCTACACCTAATTTTCATACGATTTAGTAATCAAAAACATTTTAAAAGATTTTTAAAACTATTTTTTTTGTCAGTGCAGTAGTTGATAAAATCTTGAAACTTGGTGTTAATTTCAATCTGGTTTTGCCGTAGCGTGATGTGTTAGTTGACTAGTTTTTGTGGACAAATGTTTAATTTTGTTTTTTTGTGTCTCATTAATCAGTCTAACCCTAATTATATATTTTGATGGTCGAGTTCTGCTAAGTCTTATATTTAACATATTAAGGACGGAATTTTTCTTGGCATGTTGTTTTTCAAAGTCTTTGCCCAAGACAAAAAAATCTGTCCATTTGAATTTTCACGTGGGAGTAACGTTCTAACTTAACGCATTGATAATCTGCATTTTAAATCTGTTGTTTTTGTTGCTGTCTGAGTTTAACAGCTAAAAATTTGAAAGAGGTCTTTGTTAGTTTCAGTTTCGGGCAATAAAAACTACCATAAAAGAAAAAGTAGTTACTGCACTTTTCTTGTAGAGATGCTTAAAAGCTATTGTCAAACTCGATTATGAAAACAAATTTTACTTGATAAGATAAAGATTTCCTAGCAGCAGGTTTTACTTAACACTAAAACCGTTGGTAATCTATTTGGTTCCAAAGCATGAACAATTACAATCGCCCAATTCATTATTGTCTCTGAAATTACAAATGATCATCATTTACATATTTGTAAGAGGTTTTCATAATATGATTAGTTAGAATTTTATATATACTTCAAGTCCTCTTCTCTTCACCAATAAAGGTTTGGTTTAGTATAAATTAGTCCGTCGGCCTTCCTTTTAATGACTCAGTAACAATGTTTAATTTCTTTTTATTGCTAAGTTTTAAACTCTTTACTAGTTTTCAATAACGCAGTGGGTTAGGAAGATTGCATATAGATTTCCAGCTCAGGCAACGAACAATGTTATAAAGATTGGCACATTTCGTAAAAGCTGTTCTAGTTTGAAGTTTATCCTATCCAGCAACTCAATAAACACAAATCTGGCCGCTTCTCGATGTTTCTTTTTCATTTAGTTCTTTACTGGAGTACTAAATCTTAAAAAAATTTCTAAATTTTTAATAACAATTGAAATATTAATGAAAAAAGAAACTGAGTTCTACCTTTGTCGTTAAATAAAACTGCATAGCATGTAAAAATTTGTTTTATTATAGTGTTCGAAATGAAAAACAATCCAATTTTCCTTAGGATATTTGTATTCGAATCACGTTGAGAGCTTTACACATGGTGGTTTGTTCGTTTTTCAAAGAAAAATACAATGGAAGGGATCTTTTAATTGTTTAAAGAAAGAAGTCATAAAGTTTCAAGAGAATCTATCAATTTTTTCTAAAAGAAAATTTGTAGTCGCTTGACATTCTTGGCATTCTCCACAATGAAACCGAGGTAAATTTAGTAATCTAATAAAAGATATTGGTGCTTCCTAGAATGTTGTGACATTTGATATTGTGGTCCAGTAGCTGTAACTGCAATTTACTTCGTTGCCCCATGTTGTGCAAACAATTAAAGTACATAACAAATTGAAAAATTTTAAATTTTATAAGAAAATCAATTCAATCAAAGACACAAAATGTTTTTCTTTATTTAATGCAAAGAAATGTGTTGTCATTTGCACAAAAGATAAAAAAAAATTAATTTAGCACAAGCAAACAGTTTGGCTTCTCATTTTTCTTAACAAAGATTGATTTTTTGGAACAGAGACAATTTTAAAAGGTCTTCATGCTGTCAAAAAGTAAAGAAAATGCACAATTTTGAGAAATTGATATTTTAAAAGTGCTTCATCTCTATTTTCATGAGTTCAGTTCTTGATCAACGCATCTTCTTAGTACGATGCGAACTCTCCCGAGTCATGATGATTCAAATAAACAACACATTAAACGGTCTGTGAAACTTTCTTCGAGTAAATAAAGCGATTCTGATTTTATTCTTCGATTCTTATTCAGTTTGCTTTATGCATTGGCTGCAGTAGCAGTGGTAAAAAGACCAGTGTAAACTGAAATGTCTGTGACAGTGGTTTCAAACCGATGTTCGGGTTTTCTTCAGCTTTTAGCAAAATTCAAAAGACTTAATTTATTCTCAGATATACAAAAATGGATCTTGATAAAAGAATGTTAACGGAAACACAAAAGGATTGAAAAATCTATGTTAATGTAATCGGTTCTGGCAGTGATGATCCGAATCTACACTGATGTCTTGGAGGTAATTTTGTATTAGAAGAGTGATATAACCATAGCTCAAGAAAAAAATGAACAATGAACTTTGTGAATTAAAAATGTTGTAAGGCTAGTTTCTTTAAATCTAGAATACTTCTTATGGTTTTTATTGGGATATAGGAAAAATTCCACCCACGCTAAAAGATATTTTACTTGTGCACCGCTGGATGCTCGACATCTACCTTATGTTTGAAGTTTACAGCAACTAGTTCGCACATAAATTAGCAATTTCAGCCGTGTTTCAAATTGAACTGAACCGACTGCTAAGTTTTGATTAGCGATTACCGTGAACTTGTCCAAGTTTGATACGATAATTGAAAGACCTGACGAGTGTGTAATATAATAGAGGGGCCGAGGGAGGAAAGGAAAAGAGCCTGCAACTTACATACATACAGTCTCAATCGTTTATTGGTACAATGCAGTAGTTTTCATTTATGCAATCTGCTAGAAAAACAAAGATACGATCAAATCTGAGCACTACTGGTTACTTAGCTCGCAATTGTCTTTGTCTTCAATGTTGTTAGTACAGTGGCCCTGAAGAGACATGCTATTTTATTTTTAATCTTCAACTTTTTTTATAAACTTTGACTTTTATTCTCAAACTTCGAGTTTTATTACAAACTTTGACTTTATTTCAAACTTCGACTTTTATTACAAACTCTGACTTTATTTTCAAACTTCGACTTTTATTCTCAAACTTTGAGTTTTGTTTTCAAAATTCAGCTTCAAATTGTTCTCGCATCTTCCCTTCGAACAACAAGACCATGTTCTGCGATCAAACTTTGATGCATGGCACGATAGCCAGTTAGGCTTTCGCTGTCCGTTAGTTCTTGCGCGATAGTTTGAACATCCTCTTGTAGATCACTGTATCTCGTTCGTCGTCTCAGGTTTAACTGACTTAGGAGTCTCTTTAGCTCTCTCAAGCAAACAACAATTCCATGAACATCACTTAAAAACACAAGGATTTAAAATTAGCGCTGAAACCCATGTGAAGCTATTCGCATATGTACTAATTTCTTATTCAACCCTCTGCGACTCCCTTTGCAGCTGGATTGGTCGCTAAAATCTTCACCTTTAATGACCCTTGGACAAAAGTCAAAGTTTGAAAACAAAAGCCGAAGTCTGAAAACAAAAGTCAAAGCTCCTTTATTAAAAGTCTAAGTTTGAAAAAAAAATATGATGATTAAGAATAAAGTAGCGTGTCCGGCCCTTCAGGGCCACTGTATGTTAGTCCTATCACTTTGAGTCCATTTACAAATTTGTTATGGACAAAACCTAGAGAACCTATTATGAAAAAATCTATATATATTGATCTGACATATTATTACTTTATCATTGAATTCCGTGTTTTCTCCCTTGCTGCATTTATGGTGTGTTTGTATGGTTGCTCTGCTTGTTGTCTTCTGATTATAGTTGCAAAGCATGCTATAAAAAAGTCCTCGCGACCCATGCCAATGAGCCGGGTTGCCTCTTTGTGTGAGTAGGCAATGCTTTTTTGATGAGCTTCCTCGTCAGAAAGAAAAATAATTTTAGCTCCTATTAGGCAGTATTAATTCTTATTGATTTTTAACCTTTTTTCTGGCAATAAATCAAATTCTAAAGCAGTGTTAGCTTTTGCAGAATCTAGTAACTTTTTTTGATGGCTTAATTCAGTTTAAGTAAAAGATATTTTGATTTTACTCCATTTTGATACGTGATTAAATCGGGATAAGAACTGGTGCTGAACTTAATACAAGGCTTTGACTTCTGCGCAGTAAGTGATCTTGGAACACACACCTGCCATCTGCTTTGGTTATCTTTTTACATTGTATAGTAATTGCCAAGAACATGTTATTGTGCGGTATTACCACTCTAACGTGTTTGGTTCTGACACTCTTCTAGGAAAATGTCAAATACGACTACTACATGAATGTTTTAAAAATTGGAAGAACATGATTAAAGATGCTTCTAGAAACGGACCAAACCTGCAGATAACGTGTCCTGCCTGCCAGGTAAATGTTCAGGTGGATAAATTCCGATTAGTATAAAACGTCTCAGCTACTCCTCCCTTGAGTTACAGAATTAGGGTCTAAACTATATAAAGTAAAAGTTCAAGTTCAGCTCAGTTCGGTTAATAAAAGGGAAGGGTGGGTGAGTATTGTGCTGCGTTCAGGTTTATAGCGGGATGTTAGTGCTTCTAGGAATTGGCTTCTGTTATAAAATTAAAAACAAAAAAGAAGCCCTGGAATCAATGCCACGGTGTGCCAAAAACCTACTAGCATGCATTATGCTTATCTAAAATCAGGTAAACATGTTTTTGTTAAAAATGTTTTCGAACTATTTAGTTCATCATCAGAGTTAGATTCGTGCTCAAACCTGCGTTCCATTTTAAGTAATTTCGTAAGCGTTTAAGGGGCTGACGTTTGGAGCGTTAGCTTTTCGTTAGGATACGTTCTGAACTTTTCAACAACGCAGTTAAAAGGTATCTTTTATTAACTATTAAACGAATGTTTCATACCGTCGATAGTCAACGACACTCATGTACTTTTTTGTTAGTTCTTACGTAGCTTCATTGTCAGTATTGCTTTTATTTCAGTTAGTGGAGTCTATATTTTTCAGGAGGCGATTGCCTACATCTTCCTTTCGCACACCTTGCACGGCATATCAGTCTTCTTCTTGCTCTCCTTCGTTCTACCTACATTAACATAAGTCTTTTCACCAAATTGTTATCCTACATTTTCTCAATGTGTCCATACCATCTGAATCTCGATTTTACGATCTTTGGTATAATTTTTTTCTACACTCAGTTCTTTCCAAGTATCCTGACTTTTAGTCTCCCGATTAAATTATGTTGTTACACTTTGATTTTCCTAAGCATTCTCGTGTCTGTTGTTTTTAGCACTCTTTTTCCTTTCTTTTATTATCGAGAGTCTCCAAACCTCCAAACGTTGCGGATCAAAAAGAACTTTGTAATAAGTCTTTCTAATTTGTCACAGATGGCTCTTAACTGCCTAATGAGAGCAAATTCTGTTGAGGAAGAAACACCATGCAAACAAACAGACATATTGAACAAAGCTCGCTTCTTTTGGGTTCAAGTTGCAATATTTGAGCGCAATATGGGAATCTGTCCTCATAACCACTACGAACCTCTAAAACAAGAGCTTGAAACTTTGGGATTCAACAGATTCTTGGATGAAATTGGTAAGAAGATCATTCAATAGACAGAAAACTTTAAAGTCTCTAAACAATAATATTTATAACAAAAAATTTCAAATAATTGACGATACGAGGTGATGAAGGTAACGATGACCATAACGATGATAATAACTATAACAATAGTAATGACACTGACGATGGCAATGAACATAAAGATGATGATTGCGATGACAAAAATAATGACAATGGCGATGTCGAGATGAACATAGAGATGGTGATGGGGATCACGAACCAATGACAATAGCAGTGATAGTGGCAATGAAGATAATAATGATAACGATTGTAATGAAAATGACGAGATACATGATGATGGCGATGAGATTGAGATTGTTATGGCATTGACCAAAACGACAAACAAACCCGCCAGTAAAGAATCGGTAACACTATTATTAGTTTATACGTTTTGCGGTAAATTAAATTATGAGTTGGTATAATTAACTTATTTGATCATCAATAATAATTGATAATTGTGTTCGACGTTAAGAGAACGTAGCCTAAAATCTTGGGATTTCTGAGGTACTCAAGGGTAACCTTTTGTGGTACTCGTCGTGCGTCTGCATTTTATGCGCCATCTTGACTAATTTTTCTCGTTTTGTCACGTCGCATGCTGATGCACAATCAAATGGCAGTTGCTTACCTCGTGGCGTGTAGTTTTTTACTTTGTATGAAACTGAACAGGTTTAAATTCTTCTGCAAATAGCAAAAAGAAAGTTTCTTTATCTCTGTTGTGTTTTAAGTGTTAGTTTTCAGCGTATTTTGCGTCTAGCGAATATTTTATGAGCTCGAACAACAGAAGCATTCAACTGTGTCCGCCATATTGTTTTGTTTGCCCCAATTACCCATCATGCAACTCACGTCGTGAACCCGGTATTGCCCTGGTGGTAAACGAATCACATACAATTTAAAGCGTCGAAAGGAAGAGTCTGAAAGCGACATATTAGCTTATTAATATTACTTCGTTTGGGGTTTTAAAATGTGGTGGACGGCTTTATGTTTTTAACGAAGAATATAATTTTTGTTTCGAGATCTTAATCGCTGATTGTTTAACTACAATTTAGTCTGGAGCAACGTAATTTTACACATGCAGGTTTTAAAATTTTTATATTTTGGTCGGCCATTTTAAATTATCACAAAATTTTATATATTATATTCTTCTCCATATAGAAAAACAAATTTCCACAGCGCCAATGGAAAACAGGTAGGTTTTAATTTCTGAAATTTTCAGTTTGATTTGAAACTGAGACATATTTGTTTTTGATGGCAGCTCTACTTGCTTTTTTTATTGGTCAGTTGCATTCTGGTGAATTTATTTGTTTAAGGAGGCGGGAAGCAAAATGCTAAGTTTCCAGCAGGCGGTCTTTTTCTCCCTCTCCCAAATTTTTCTTCCTAACAACAAGACCGCCAGCTACGCAGACTAGGCCATCACAAGCAGTCGGCTGCTAAACAAATTGCGTGTTCAAACAAGAGAGGCGCTGAAATTTCCACGGTTTCTGATGAAAGTTATTTATTGGAAGAGATTTTTTCCTTTGATCTAAAAGATGATTTAGAAAATCCTTTCCCGTGTGCAACTGAGCCGAGTAAACAGAGCAAAAAATGAAGAATGTTTCCTTTTAACTAATATTAATCGAAATTCCCTTCAGTGCATTTTGCAAACTGAAGATTAGCAGACCCTGAGTTTAACATGATTCCCATTGACAGAGATTTCTCGTCAGCTATGTTCTATGTTCAGTAAAACACAGTCGCTCAACAGAGTTAAACTTAAATGAATTATTGGACTATTTTTGCTCAAATAGCACTTGTTTACTTTCTTGACGAATCTTTTCAGGAGATGCAAACCGCGCTTCTCATTTGCTGTTCGATTTAGTAGTTGAGAGAGCTCTTTTTTTAGACAATCTTTTATTCCAAAATCATATACTAATTAAAGCAATTGTTTCATTGTTTCTTTTTGTTTTGATGGACGCAACAACTTAATTACTCGGGCTACCTGTGGTAGGCCGAGTTCGTCAATCTATCTATCTATCTATCATGTCGCGTTTGGGAAAATTACCCAGAAGTCCTTTTGCTTTCCATTTAAAGCTTCAGACACAGCACTATTAGCTCCTCTTGTCTTACTTAGTATCTGTATAATTTGAATTTTCGATTACACTGACAAAATCATTTTATTCTCTATAAACGTTTTTTTATCCTGGTTCCTGTTTACATGATACCAGAACGATTTTGTTCTTGGTTTCGTTTCAGATTGAATTTAGCAATGAAACCAACAGCTAAATCTTTGTGAAAAATTCACAACTGCATGGTGTTGGATTGTCATTTTTGCCATCTTGAAAACCATGCAGGCGCAAGTAAACCACTCGTGCCAGAGTAGAGTTGTATCCTTTTTATGAAACCAAAACAGAATTTCACAGAAGAAAGAGAATTTTGTTCGCATTGAAGACCAAAACGAACTCATTCTGGAACGGCTAGAACGAATATTAAATTTGGTTTCGGACTATGTAACGGATACAGCGAGGTGCATGGGGATCGAATGAATTCATCTTGCCGGCAAAGAAAGTCATTCTGGTACCATACAAACAGCTTTGCTAGTTGTATCACTTGATGCAAGAGGAACAAAAGGATACAACACGAGCAAGGAAATCATGGTTGGATAAAGAAAAGCATTATGTGAAAGCGGTATTTGTGTTAAAGAGCTCGAAATGGTTCTGTTAATGATCATGATGAAAATTAATTAGATATAAAATCTTCAAACATTTCCATGAACAGGCTATTGAAAGAACCATTCTTTGCCATTGATTTGAATGTTTTAATCGCAAGAGAATTGGTAAACAAGGCTCCAGTTAATTGAGTTTTGGCAACATTTTCTATATTTGCATGGTCAAACTCGTGTATTGAGATAGCATACAGTGAGTTAGTCCATGAGCCAGAGGCTGAAAATTGGGCTTGGGAGTACCAACGTGGGGGCAAACTCTATCATATGTTTTTAAAAACGACAAGATATAAGCTTTATATTTTTGGATGATAGACCTCCTGGAGACGTAGCTTTCCACAAAATTTGATACATTTTTGCTCAA
>JANCMA020039303.1:0-16447 GCA_024336925.2 Zoanthus solanderi
TATGCAATTTTTATTTCATTTTGTATTAATATTCAGTTTCATTTCATTTCATTTTACTTTTATTTTCGTTTTTCATTTAATTCATAAAAAAAAATTGAATTGTTTTTAGTTTTAATTTTTATTTTCAAGTGAAATTAAAATTGAAAATAAAAACAAAAGTAAATCGAATTTGAAATGCAACTTGATTTAGAATGTTAATTTAAAACAAAATCAACTGAAAGTTAAAATCAATTTTACCATGGCCGAGAGCTGCCACAATAACAATGCATTGCGCGCACCTTATCAACCCAACTCAGCTTGCTTTGCGGCTGTTTTATATCGCTCACGTGTGTTAGTTCTGCGTTTGTTACTGTTTTTAAAATACTAAAATGGCAGAGGCATTGTGGAAAGACGATTGCGATCTTGAAGAAGCAATGAAGAAGTACGTAAGTCAGAGCCTTCAAAGACGTGAGATGTTAGATTTTTTGATACGCGACTTCCCTGAATACACATGGAGTCTTCGATCGCTTGACAGAAGGCTTCGTCACTTTGACATTTTCTACAAGGACGAAGATGTTGGTGTAGATACTGTAAGAGATGCAGTAAAAGCTGAACTAAATGGCCCAGGAAAGCTGCTCGGGTACCGGGCCATGCATAAAAAGATTAGGCAAGAACATAACCTCAATGTTACTCGTGACCAAGTTTACGACGTTATGACGGACTTCGATCAAGAAGGACTCATAGCAAGAGGTGGGATTGGGCCAAAAAAAGAACGGAAAAAAGGCCATTTCACAACGAAAGGACCCAACTGGGTCCACTCTCTTGACGGACACGATAAGTTAATGGGGTATCAAAACTCTACCTTTCCTTTGGTTATTTAATTTACGGCTGCATCGACACAGCTAGCAGGAAGATTCTGTGGCTTGAAGTTTGGGTATCAAATTCCGACCCAAACATCATTGGGAAATGGCATTTAGAATATCTGTTCAATACCAGGTTAATTCCAGCCATGCTCAGAGTGGACAAGGGTACGGAAACAGGGGTTATGGCAACTATTCACTCCTTTTTGAGAAGACACCATGGAGATATGGACCCACACGAAACTCACAGGAAAAAATATCAAATTCCCAAATTGGGATTTTCATGTGTTATTGTTGGGTTTTTTGTAAATTCCCAACAAAAAACCCAAAGTGATACAGATTGGGAACGTGAGACTATTCCCAATGTCTATTTTGTTGGGTATTTCAAGTCCCAAACTTGGGTATTCAGTTATGATATCCCAATGTAGGGAATTGCTTTCCACTCAATGGGAATTTGTTGGGAAATCAAAGCAGATATCCCACAACCCTTTTCATTGGGAATTATAAATTTCCAATCTTGGGAATTTGAAGAATAGACCATCTTTGCATGGGAATCAATTTCTTTAATGGAACTTTGCAGGAAAGTGAATCTTGTTGGATATCAGTATAAACTGAAATATCCATGCCTATAGATTTGGTAATTGGACTGGACCTGACCCTTTGATCCCATACATGTACAAATTTCCATACCCAAATAAATACTGAAAGTCTTTTGTTAACCCTGTTTATATGTAATACTGCAATAACATTCTAAAAATCGAAACTTCAGTTAACATTGCTTTATTAATCTTAGAAAACATGTACATTAGCAACTAGTTGCTCTGTAGTGTTCTTCAATAGTCTTTATCGTTTTAATTTTTTGTTACAACTAGTTTTTTCTAGTGTAAACATGTACATGCTAGGAAGTTCTTTCTATAATTATGTATAGTTGCATAAAGGTTGTCCCTACTTTTGCAAGAACATGTAGCAATGGAATTTTCAAAGAGTCGATACTCTAAAACATTTAGATTTACAAGAAAAAAGTCACTTTTTTCAAAGAATGGATAGTAGGCAGACATAATGTATACATGTATGTGTTTGACTGAAGTAGATGCAATAATTGCTCGCTATTACATATTGTAGAGACAACCCTCTGTTTGCCTTTAGGAATAAAGCTGTTCTTCCTTTGCAAGATGAGAATGTGTTTTGCATTTTTAAAATAAAGAACTCAAGTCTTGTTTAAAGTATTTATAATGTAAAGTAACAACAACTAGTGTAACAAGTGGCTATAATAGCCACAATTGCATGTTATAGTACATGTATCTGCTATTTTTGCTCCTCTTTTTCTTGTTTTGAATCAATCCATTCTTGTACTTCCTTTGCAATGTCTCTCTCAACAGTGATATCAGATTGTGACAAGTTAGCTAGGTCTGCAAAATCATCTACTTTCACAGAGTTGTTGTCAATAAGAGCCTGAGCAAGTTTCTTCATTACTGAATGCTTATCTTTGCCTCTAATGCCTGTCACTTTGAGAGCTCTGCATACTGGTATAAGTTGCTTGTGCAGTTTAATATCGCGGATCGTCTTTTCTTCCAATATTTTCAGGAGGATGACTTCAGCACTTTTGAGAGACAGTACACCAAAGCGATTTGCACAATCTGAAATAACAAAGTAACCCAAACAACTGTTACAATTTAAAAAGAATATGTGCAAAAGTGTTGTTGACACTAATTCCAAAGAAACACAGTGTAGCTAGTCACATAAATCAAATGTCAAGGGATTTCACTAAGACTTACAATAATATTAAAATAATGAGACATTATTTTAAACAGCAAGATGTTATTCATTACCATGTATTGTAAATGATTTGACTTTCCCATGAACAGTTTTCAAAATGCCAAACAGTTACAGGGATTAAGAAATATAATGTGAAAAGATATAACCAGCAAAGTTTATCCAATCCAACAATAAAAAAGTGAATCATTTCACTAACCATCACATATGGTTGAAAATTTACCATGTACACAAGAATCTGGCAGTTAGCATTGTGCAAACCAATGTACACTGACGCCATTTAATGGTGTTGTAAAATGATATCAATGTGGCCATAATTGTTTCACTTGCACACTGCCACAGCACTGTGACTGCGCGCCTGTCAAAGTCCTTCAGTGGCTATCAGTGTGACTTTAGTTTCTGACCTATTTGTTTAATTTCATTGAGAAAATTAGGTTTTAATGTTAAGACTAACTAGGATTTCAGCTCCTACTTCTAAAGTACTACTCTGTGGTTTATATATACCAGAGCCCTTTATTTCTGCAGCAGAACAGAACAAATGTGGCCTTGGGAATGAGGTCAACTAGACATCTGCAAAGTTATTGACCAGTAAGATTATTGAAGGAGATTAGAACTACCACTCACCATCTGTGGCTCCTTCAGAAACCTCGTCACTTGTAGTACTAGTACTGTCATCATCTACAAGCCTTTTTTGTTTCTCAGGTGGTGTGCATATTTCAGGCTCACTGTCAGATGATTTTGTTTTCTGAACCTAGCGTGTTGGAAATAAGAGCAAGATAGTTATATCAACAAGAAAACTGTGACTGGGATACTGCATTGTGGAGTTCACTGAAAAAAAAAAGCCATTAGAATACCCTACCTCATAGGTATGCCCCAGGGATACCATCCGCCTCCTCTCATTCAACACACTCATTATATGTGAGCGGATACCTTCTGCAATTGAAATAAAGTTATCAATTATTAATACATGTGTGAATGTTTCAAGTATTGCTTTGTTCCCCAAATGCACTTAACAAATACAGATAACAAATTTCAATGGAATATCATTTGAAGCCCATCCCCAGAAGAGTCCTTATACAAAAAAACATATCAAAACATTTTTTTTTCATCTGGGGACTCGACAAGGTAGTGGTAAGGTGGAGGGGGGGGTGGGGTGGTGATGTGCATCATTCTACAGTACTACCTCTTTTGTCAATGCTCAAGGCAAAATCTAGAAACAACACACTACTTTGTTGTTAGTTACCATACATCCAGCTTTCTCAAAATGTTAGAGGAATAGGCTGCTGAAATGATATTAATAGGTGTACCATGCATGTACATGTCAGGGTTGCCACTGTTAATTGGATTTGAAATTCAAGGACTTTTCCAGGACTTTCCAGGAACTTTTCGAGCAAATTCAAGGTCCTTTTGTACGAAATAAAACATACTATGTTGAAAATTTTCTTGTTTTGTATACTAATTCAGCAATGAGCTTTACAAGATTTGCTTCTGGGGGAAAAATCCAGCCTCTGGTTTTGTTTTGAAACACTGTAATATTGAACGTATAACACCCGGTTATGCCAATTTTGATGATTTTCTGCAGTTAAAGGTGAACAATGTTGCCCATTCAAGGATTTTCAAGGACCATTACCAAAATTCAAAGACTTTCCAGGGCCTGGAATTTTCTGTTGCCAATTCCAGGACTTTCCAGGATTTTCAAGGACCATGGCAACCCTGACATGTAGGAATATCAATAGTGACCATGAAGGAAGCAGTTAATTAATTATTGAAGGAAGTGCAGCTTAATGATCCATCTGCTGGCTGGTTTTGAGAAAGTCCTGCTATTAAATTACTGCATAATAATCAGTAGGATCCCACATAGCAAAATAGGTGATTTCAAATTATAAGGGGTTGGTGTGTTGCAACTATTTTAATTATCCATCTATTGAATAATACTAGTTAGAAAAAATTAACTTGTATGAAAAAAATAGCTTGTTAGAAAAAAACTATAACTAGTTAAAATTAAAATTTATAATTAAAATTAATATTTAACTGAAATCACAAATTAACTACAATAATTATATATCTTGCTATATGACCAGTTTGTTCATCCATTAGTTTTGTAACAAAAGTATCGTAAAAGCAAACTATAAACAAATTTTACATTTTATCTGTCTTTAGTAGAAAATAAATTTTAAAAAAGTTGAGGATAAAATTTTTCCTGGCCCCAGTTCTTCTACAAAATTCTATAGCCAGGAAGTTGTTATTGTATAAATTACTGCTATAATTAAGTTTACAACTGCTTACTTTTAAAATACCAGTTCATACATTTACCTTCCCCAAATCCAACATTGACGATACAGCATGTCTTTTTTAAATCAATTACCAAGTCTTCTAGTTTTTTCCGGGCATCGCCATTGTCTCTGAAAGTGGGGATATTATCCCCGGGGAATGCAACTTCAGTTGCTCTTTTTATCCGTGATCTCCTGAAATGGAGCAAGTTACAAAGTGAGGAGAATCAAAGTAATAACAAAGTTGTGATGGTTAACAAAATTATGGTGGGACCCTTGATAAAAAGGTGATCTTCTAAGTATCATTGATTGCAAATTTCAGTGACACATTATTGTGTGCAGCATATGAAGGCATGTGTTGAAAAACTTGACATAGCAGCCATGGTGTACAATAAGTTCCAGTATTTATGATTTACTTGTATGTACTTTTATCGATGTACTATGGGGTTGTTCACAGTTTTTGACATTTTCTCAAGTATAAAAACTGTACTCTTTTAGGACCCCCTGCCTCCCTCTGAAAGTGTACATACAAAACTGTTGGCATTCTAACATGGGTGGAAATGCACAGCATCAATATTTTTGAAAGTGTGCATTTATTTTAGCTCTCCTCCCAGTGTACAGTTCAAATGTATGCTTGAGAAAATGTTGAAAACTGTAGGCCCCTAACATCTATCATTGTATGAAACAATTTGGAACTCTTATTAAGACAAATCAGTCAACATGGTTGAAAGGATTTGGATGTTTGTTGTTTTCTGAAAATCTTCAGGAAAATTACAGAAAATCTTCAAGAACATCTTGAAATCTTCAGACATCCTTTGAAATGTTGAGATACAGAAACATCTGAGTTTTTGGAAGTGCTTGGAAATTTGTTCTGGAAATTAGGAACAAAAATTATTCAAACTATGGAAGGACCGGACAAGTTTTAGTCCAATTTCAACCACTACTCATTAACTTGACTTTCCCCATTGTTAATGCTTCTAATTTTCAATATCTCAAAAAGTACTGATTTCCATAAGATAGAATACTGTACTGAAGTCTAGTTTTCCTCTAAGAATTAGAAAAACTCACACTGCCAGGTAAACAGCCTTTGTGCTTTGGTCGAGACCTTTGATAGCAGTTAATGAAAGTTTCCCATTTCCAGCTGGTTTGTGTCCTGGGTTTTGATGGCATTTTCTAGCACCTAAAAAAGCAAAAGGTACAATTATTTCCAACAGTTAAAACAGAGTTCCTGCAGCTCAGGACTCAACAAATTCAAGACCTTTGTCAATACCTTTTAATACCAAAAATTTAAAACCTATTAATAATTATTTTCTTAAGAAAGACTTGGAACACAAAAACAGAAAATGTAATCTTTTATGATGGTGGCAGGCTCATAGTGCATCAAATACGATGTAAAGTTCTTGAATAGATAAGAATGCAGCTGATTTATAGAAAATACATCTTCTTAAGCAAGCTTCAAGATTTGATTGAATTTAAAACACAATATTATTTGAAATTTAATGCCTTTTAAAACCTCACGCAGCAGCTGTAGCACACTTAAGATTTTTTTTTTTAATTTAAGGCCTCAAATTTGCAAAAAGTAAAATAAAGACTTTCAATGACTTTAATGGTTGAAAAAAAACCTGTAAAAGGGCATGATTCCAGGAAACGGCTGTTGACTGTTGCCAGCCTACACAACTCTCAAACACAATTATCACAAGTTGATATGACACAAATAATTATTATCACATGACAATACTGTTGACACTCTGTAAATCAAACAAAATTTACAAACTAGCGAAATAATATATAAAAGTGCAAACCTTTGGCTTTACCCAACAGGGTTTCTAAGGTGATTTTGAGATCGATTTGTTCTGAAACTTTGAGTTGGAGTTCCATCTGGGCAAGTAGTGATATTTGAAGATTCCCTCCATTGTCCAAAAGGTATGGCAGATGTCTACCCATGATGTTTTGACCTGCAAAATACACAGATAAAAATGGCGAACTGTATTGAAATGACAGCATAAATCAAAAACTGTAAATTAAAAAACATAGAAATGTAATTGAATTGAAATGTTTGTTTGGACTTTGGAACTTGCAGCAGCTGGTAGTTATTAATTATTTAATGTCGGATTTTGCCAAACTTATATTTATTATAATGGCGCGTTCGCATTCATGAATTTTCGCGCGCAAAACTACAAACATTGTAATGATCGTCTTGAACGTAAAAATACCACAGAATAGAAATATTTGTGCAGATACAACATTCTAACAGTTTGGATAATATAAATTACTTTAGTTTTGATTCTAAAACCTTGATTCAATTCTTACCTTTGAATTTCATCGCGAGTTCCCTCGAGAAATTTTCTGATAACAGCCATGACACAACGTCGTCGGAACTCCAATCTGAAATGAAAATTTTGGCATAATGAAAGATAATGAAGGGTAAAATCCCTGGGTAATTGTATCAGTTGACAAATAACAAGGATAGAGAATTGCCTATTTAATTACCTGTAAAATTTTGTGGCATTTTCTCGGACGTTTGTTCTATACTTGCCATATCTGCAACAAAGAATGTGAGAGAAATGGCGCGAAACTCTTGCGCATGTCTGAACGGCTCACGAACTGCTGTACAGTAGAACTGCCGTACAGTCTTTGCAGGCTCGGTTACTTGGTTGTTGTGCAGAACGAAAATGGCGGCAGACACTCGAAATGAAGATGAAAGTAACTGGGATATTATGGCGTGTTACTGTGACGACTTTGAAGATCAAGGAAAAAAACATCACTGCGGATGCAATGATTGTAATGGCGAAGGCGTTTCAAGATCAACTGCTTTTAGACACAGAACAACTGCAAGAAGTTTGCGGGAAGTATCGCTGCGAAACAACTTCGCAGTTAACCATTTTTTGCCGCAAGCAAATATTAATTCTGAGACAGATTTAGAAGGTTGTTCAGATGCTGGTAATGAGAATGGTCCGGGTGATGATACGGACTCTGAAGAACTTCATTTGCTAGGTGATGGTAGTTTGGATGAACAAAGTGCGAAGGAAGACCGAGAAAGACTGGTCTACGAAAAGATAGTAGGAGCCATTCTTGATGCACTTCATCTTCAGTTTGAATTGAAAATATCCAATATGGGGTTCGAGCACATTTTAGAATGGGGGAAAAAAATTTTCTGTATGGCATTTGAAGAGTTTCAAAACCTGTGGCCCACGTGCTGGAAAGAAGCGGAACAATTACTACACAGAGTTGGTTACATAGATGCCAAAAAGTACTTCATTTGTTTGGATGAGAGTCACCGGTGCCACTATGGAATCATGTCATCAGAAAACGAAATGTGCCATCACTGCCATCAGAAGGGGTCTATTACTTTCTACTATCTTGGCTTAGGACCCAAGATTAACCTGTGGACATCTGACCCTGAAATGTGCAAGAAAATGCTTTCACATTGGCAAGAGAAAGAACACTGGCTAGAACAGGAAAACAGTGAAGGTTGGGGTTTCCAATGCAAGAAAGAAATATGGGATGGAAAGCGATTTGCTGAGCTACAGTGGTTTTGGAATCCAGAGAAAGAGTGGGAACTTCCAACAAAGTGTGTGAACTGTGCAACTGTTATTTCGGCAAAGGACATTGAAACTTCTCCAGATATTTGTGACAGTGAAGAAAGGAAACTCATAACATGTAAATCTTGTCATCAGACATTTCAGCACATAGTTCAAAAAACATATGGAGATCCACGAAATCTTGCTTACATTGCTCACTGGGATGGATTTCAACCATTTGATGGTAAATACAACCATGGGTCTGGAGCAATAGAGGTACAGATAGCCAATATGTGTAAGAAGGATAGACAGCAAAACTCTGAGATTTATGTTGTTGGCTTTGTACCTGTGTACTTATTGCCAGATAAACGACCAGTATCTCTTGATCCATTCTTGTATCCTTTGATAAGTGAAATTGAAGATGGTTTCATTGATGGCATCACAGTAAATTATGCCTACTCCTTACCACAGTTACCTGCTGGCATCATTAAACTGAGGCACATCTTGCTGTGTTTCACAGGTGATCATCCTGCTATTTGTGAGGTGTGCAAAGCAATATTTTGTGGAAAGAATCCCTGTAGGCGCTGTAAATGTGGAAGTACCCTTATTCCCCTTACTAACCACTACTACTATGGGGATTATCGGAAGTCTGCAAGGTATCCATGGCCAAAGAGAAATTTGGAAGATGAAATTGGCACCGTTAAAACAATAGAGGAAGAGGAAAGAAAAACTGTTGCCGAAACAATGGCAAAAGAAGCAGGATTTACTGGTTTGTCAGTTCTTCATCGCCTTCATGCACTTTATGGCTTTGACTACCGAAAAGACTGTGTCTTTGATAATATGCACATGGTTGCTCTGGGAGTTATTAAGAATCACTTCAGTTTTCTTCTTGACAATGGAATTGTGGACAAGAAACAAATTCAGGAAAGGCTAAATGTCACACCTTGGACAGCAGAATTTATGTCATCACGTTACCCCACACAACTTTCAAGAATTGGATTTTGGAAGGCAGAAGAATTTCAAAAATTTGCATTTCCCATTTCTGAATATGTTTTAGGAGGTCTTTTACCAAATAACCACTTCGAAGCCTGGGAATGCTTAGTAAGAATTGTGGAATATATGTACTGCCAAGGTAGAAGTGGATGGACTGTTGATTCAGCTGCAATTTTTCAAGAAATGGTTTTGCGATATAATGTTCTGGTTGAAGAAACACAGGGATTAAGAAGTTGTCATGCAGTAAATCACAATCTAACTCATGTGCATGAAGATGTTTTAAACTTTGGTGCACCTGATAATTATTGGTGTTACAACTTCGAGAGAGCAGTTGGCCGCTATGTTTTAATATCAACCAACCATAAGAATATAGAAATTACTTTTGCAAGGGCAGAATTGCGTAGAGAAGTTCTGAAGGTCCGTAATTCTATCAAAGCACAAGGACATAGTTCTAACCAAGTTTTAGAATATGAAGGTCATTACAAATCAATTTCAGCACTGAAAGAGTCTCTTTCACATTTTAGTGAAGAAGCGTTAGATATTGCAGAGAATCAAGGCATTTTGGTTGGAGCACTGAAAGGAGTTCATCTTTCTGACCAAATGAGGCGAAACTCGGTTCTTGAACATTTTAGTGACAGACCTGAAATAACTAATGACTGTCTGTCTGATGTTGCTGAAGAGTGCAGAAGCATTTACTTTGTTGATAATGAGAAACATGATGGACTGCTGTATCGAATTGGGGAAAAAGTAATTTACAAACTGCCTCATACTTCTGAAGAAAGAGTTATGTCCATAACCCAGTGCCTTCAAGTAAAGGTAGACTCCCTTTTTTATCTGCTTGTTGCAGGTGAAGCATTTCAGTATGTTCTTAGTGGTTCTGAAAAAGCAGTTCATCAGTGGAGCAAAGGGCTGAATGTGCAGCAAACAGGAATAGAAGTCATTGTACCTTCAGTTAGCATACAACGAAAGATCATGCTATTTCCACAACCTGATAGTCTGAATGACCCCCAGAGCTTCATTATATGTGACTTTCAGAGACCACAGTTTCCTGTCACAAGTGTTGTGGTACCATGTTATCCAGAAGTTGGTGACATGGTCCTTATAAAAGGAGATGATCCAGAGCCATGGAGAGGATTAGTTACTGCAGTCCAACACAGAAACTTATCAGTGCAAGTTCAGTTTTATGTACCCCATGGTCGATGGGGTAGATCCTCGGGTCTCTGGGTTCGTGAAGGTACACGTACCCAGGCTGTCTTGTTCAAGAGTATTGTGGGTAGATCCACAGGAACCTGGCGGGGAACTGGTAATGCTCTTTACAAAGAATATTAACAGTACAAGGTACTATAGGTGGTAGGATGTACAAGTGATAATACAGTACAATGACTAAAGATTATGATTATAGTAGTAAGGGATTTCAGTAACCAGGGTGGGACAAAAAAAGGAAGAGTTAGAATGGAGAAACGGTTTAAGTACATGTAGAACCAGCTAAATACAGCAAGGTAGAACATGCAAGTAGAACTGCCTGCTACCTGCCTGTTAATGTAACCACTGAGTACTGACACTCATATTCTGGTTCATTCAATTCCTAACTGGTCATCAAAGAAATCCAAACTGAAGGTATTCCCACATTTGGCATCCTTACTTCAATCCTTGCCCAAGTAAAACTTTTGTTGGGAAATGATTTCCCAGTGTTAGAATACAGTTTGTTTCAATTTTTAGTATTTACCAATGAAATCCCAAGGTATTCCCAAAGTTGGTATCTTAGTTCCCATTTGATACCCAACAAAAGTTTTGTTTGGGAACTTAATAAATAATTCTTTGCAATTTCTAGTATTAACTAATAAAATCCCATGGCAATTCCCAAAGTTGGAATCTTAATTCCCATTTGATACCCAACAAGAATTTTGTTGGGAACTGATTTCCCAACTTTAGAATAAGGTTGATTTCGGTTTCAAGTATTTACCAATGAAATCCCAAAGTATTCCCAAACTTGGTTTCTTAATTCCCATCTAAATCCCAATCTTGGGTTTTCATTTTGGGAATTTCCTAAAAAATCCCAATTTGGGAATTTGATATTTTTTCCTGTGATGGGCATCCGTAATAGTTTTAAAACAAAGGTCCACTACGGAACCTTTGCCAAGTGCTTGAATCCCAACAAGCCCAGAGCACGAAGCTTTGAGTTGTTGAAATAAGTTTTTAAAGTTGAAGTTGGTCCCTTCTGGGACCCGAAGTCGCAATGTGCGAGAAAACATGGCGCACGACACGCACACAGAGATCACGAAATAAGAATTTAAAGTAAAAACTTACCCGCGACCCCTGTGTGTCACTAACGAAGGTAGACTTTTGCTTTTGATGGAGAATTTTGGCTAAGATAAGCTACAGATAAGAACAGAATGACAATCTTTATTTCCATAAAAACCTTATAAAATATCACATTTGCTGTTATATCTCCCGGCCCCCAACAAGGGGACCGGGGACTAAAATAATGGACTATATAAAACTAACTATAAATATTCTCATCACTAATAATGTTCATAATGTTCATGTTTCGTAAATATTTAATTATATAATTAAAACGAATATTACAATCGAGTAGGCCACACGGGGTCACTACAGCAATTTGATCAACAGCAGATAAAGAATTGGGGAGAGCAGCTTATTAAACTAAAAAAAAAAAAAAGAGTATACGCCAGTTTATCAATACTTGACGTCCAAAGATAATTTATTGACAGAAAATCAAGAGAGAACACCCGATTCAGCAAGGCAGCATTTTTTCCAAATCAAATAAGACCCCCTGATGGCCGTTTGGACACACTTACGGGCAACAGCCGCACGCTTCTTCCCTAAGATGTTGAGCGCAGAGAGGACTGCAGCGTTCAGTGGGTCCCAAGCCCCCAGCGATCCAACAATAAGCGCATCCAGCACGACGGTATAACCTTTAGATTCAAGATTAGTTTTAATACCGTCGTACTTTGTGCGCTTACTGTCACGTGCCTTCCGAAAAGCATCAGAGGAGCTTTCAAAGGGACACGCGACATCAATGATGATTGCCCTTTTCTTGCTGTGGTCAACCACAACAAGATCAGGGCGAAGGAGAGGATCGCTGGAGTACTGCGGTAGCTGTTGATCCTTGAAGACCTCAGCATTCTCCGGCAAGGTGGCATCAGCTAAAACTGCATTAAGAATGGAATCGTGCCTGCCGAGGATTGGGTTCCCCCGGGGCACTCCCGCATCATGTACGGGCAATGATTTAACACATGCGGGAGTGTCTCGGAGTGAAACCCGCACTTCGGGCAGGCTTTATTGCCGGAATAGCCTCGATGCTTCCCGCGAACTGCGCGGACGGGTAGCGAATTAGTTCGAGCGTTGAGGGCGAAACGCCACTCACGATCGCGGAGCCCAACAGAATTTCTCAGCCAGGAGTTCGATTCCCTGGACTGAGCACAGGCATTGGCAGTCTTCCCCTGGTCTTTTAGGGAAGAAAGTTCACGGAGATGAACTTCCGCGAATTTACTACGCAGCTGCCTTATGCCTGCGGGGGCTCCATTGCTACCCTTGATCAACAGCTTGGGCGGAGAGTCGAAAGATGGAGCTGCAAGGGAGACCAAATCGTCAAGGTTACGCCTTGCATTGCGTACCTTGACACAGAAGGATAAAATGTCTCCTCGAGCAGCATCGCCCATATCAGGTGGAAGTGAGACCCATCTGAACGAAGTTTCGAAAGACGCGGCGTCATTACCTGTGCGCTTGGCACAGGTATCGCGAAGACTAGCACCAGCCACATCGCGGACAAAGGTATCTTTAGAGTTGAGCATGCGCACACCAGAACAAACGAGTGCCGCATCGACATCGCGGCTCAACTCGAAGACCCCCAGTCCGCCTGTATCAATGGAGGTATAAAAAATGTGCTGGTTCGTATTCTTGGATAAGCCTAGACCTATCCTCAGCCATTTTCTAACCTCCAAGTCAACGTTCTTCGCCCAGGTCTTGGAGATGGCTCCAACTCTAAGATGGTATTCAAACCTCGGCCGAAGAAAGACCTTGAAGGCAAGTAACTTCTGCCACGGAGCCAAGGAGCTAGACATAATTTTTTCCAGGTCTTTAAGGAATTGCTCCTTGGTTTTATCCAGAGGGGCAGAGCACTCACCTCCCAAGGCCTTGCCGAGGTACTTATATCTCTCATGCCAGGACAAAACAGGTAGCGAATTATTCTGGCAGAGGAAAGGGTCAGATGGCATGACCCTTACAGAGTTGGCGCCATACTCCACAGCTAAGGTGGCACATTTCTCTGGGCGAAACCTCAGACCGGCCCAATTAGCGAAATCAGTCATGGCGTCCAGCAGAGTTTGTAGCCCATGCCTAGACGAAGCCGTCAAGGCTACGTCGTCGGCATAGGCAAGGATACGTATGCCCATGCTTGGATGACGTGCAAAGGAATACTCATGTTCGTCATCACAAGCATTGGCTCCCCGGATAAAGCCTTCCATCACAATGTTAAATATGATGGCAGACAGAGGACAACCCTGCCGGACGCCACTCTCCTGGGAAATAGTTTCGGATAGACCTGTACAGGTCCGCACTTGGAAGGTGCTGCTGGTATAAATATCCGAAACTATTTCGCGAATATCGCGAGGAATGCCGACCGAAGTCAGCATCTCCAGGAGAGTGGAGTGCGGCACTGAACCAAAGGCATTTCTTAGGTCCAGCCAGGCAACATAGATATTTTTATGATGCCTACGGGAGTCCTCGAGGGCCGCTTGGAGACAAAATATGTGTTCCGCGCAGCCCTCACCGGGGAGGAAAGCTTTCTGATTAGGGGAAAGCTTTCCATTCTCAACCGCCCAGCCAGCCAGCTGATGACTAATAACACCCGCATACAATTTGTATGCGGTAGACTGGAGGGCGATTGGACGCCAGTTGTCTAAGGACATAGTATCCCCTTTCTTATAGATAAGAATAATCTCTGCCTTTTTCCATGACCGCGGTATTTTCCGATTTTGATGACAGATTCGGAAAATAACCGATAGCAACGTGCCCTCGGGATCCGCTTCACGCCAGGCCCTATAAGTTGCCTTATCAGGGCCTGGGGCAGACCTGGTATTAGCCACCTTAAGCTGACGAGCAACCGCCTTCGGAGAAAAGTCTAGGAAGGACGATGCATCGTCAGAAGATGGCGGATGGACAAACCAGGTAGGGACATTCGATTTATCCCTGGCTGAATCCCGGTTGGAGTATTCAGTCACAAAATATGACTGAATAACCTCCTTAGGCACCTTGCATTCCGAACCATCCGGGCCATGAAGAATGAAATTAACACATTTCTTCATGTTTTGATTAAACATGCGCCGGAGGTTCTTCATACGCCTGGTGTTCCGTTGATGTTTATCACGGCGTCTATCCAGGCGTATATCTGAACGGGACCGGTCTGGGTGAGGAGTGGCTGATGTACTGTCTGGCGGCTTGCGTTCCCTTCGTCGCTGCTGGGCGCGGTAAAAACGCCCAGGATTCCGATTTGATCGCGGATTTTTAGGGACTAAAGCTGCCACTTTTTCTGTAAGAGTTAAAGTGACTGCTTCAAAACGGGCCCCATCCTCCTGGTCTAAGGTATTGGGCCAAGACAAAAACCTTTTTAGTAGTAAAAATTCATCGCCAAACCGACCAGTATAACTAGGGGACTCAGGGATGGCCGAAAAACTCTCTTCTTGGGAGGCTGTGCAAGTCAAATCGGAATCCTGAATGAGGAGAGTTTCCGAAACAGACGACGAAAAATTGGGGAGTGGAAAACTGGGATTAAAAAAATTACCAGGAGAATTCTCTTCAACGACAGGCACGCTAGAAAAATTAGTTGGGCTGGGAGGGGATAACCCTTCCCTCACCCTCTCCCCTAGAGTCCATGAAGACTCAGGGGCACAAAAACTATCACTATCACCGCTAGTGTTATTGTCCTGTCGTGAAGCTTCCTCGACGTTTTCCGCTCTAATAAGCCTGGCCGGTGATAGGCTGGACGCAGGAAAAAGATCACCAATGACAGCCGCATCCCGCAAACTAGATCGTATGTGCAGTCTCTGCTCTGCGGATGGGAGTGCGACCGCAACACAGGGCGTGCGCTCAGGAGTCACGACACTGGCCGACTGCGACACCTCACCAAAAGATACAACCGGGGTGGGTAGCACAGTCGGGGGAGAACTATCAATGCTCTCAAGCATTGACAGTAAAGGGTTGGGAGGGGAGTTACAAACTATGGATGGATTAAGGGAACCAGTGTCGCAGCTCCCGAGCAGGCCATCACTAGTTAAAATAGAGGGGTTACCTGCTGAATCGAGAAGAGAAGATGTAACCATATGACTGACCAAAGATTCGGTTGCTGAAACAGAGGGAGAATTAGTAGCAGAAACAGAAGTTACCTCTGATACCCTCTCGCCCCTCCTCTCATGACTCCTCCCATGGTTAGTGAGCCCACGCTTCGATGTGAAGCTGCGCCCACAACCATAGGGACAGGGAAAATTAAGCCCCACCTCGTCAGCCCCAGAGGGGGCGCGACTCGACGGGAAGGCGACTGCAGAGGCACCACACAGATGCCGGTTAAAATCTTTAATGAAATATCGCCCCATTGACTTGTCAAAGGTCTTATTACAATTACCGCAGCGAACTAGAAAGTTCAAGTCGATGAGGTGGGCATCCCTGTAGTGCCTCTTAACCCGAGAGAGCGATGAAAAAGAATGCCTACACATGCCTACACGACATGCATAGCTCACTCCGGGCGCCGCCTCCCTTGTCGAGTCAAGCTGACCAATGTGCTCGACGAGGTATGTGCACGTTTTGGTTGTCATTTTTAGATATACAAACTGAAGCCAAATGGAAACCAGACGAAATACACAAATGGGAGGGGCAATTCAAATATAAAAATATATCTAGTCCGATCAGAAGGGCGGAGAGTACCAGAAGCGTAAAATAAAATTAATAACAATAAAAACATATATCGAATTATTAAATGCAAAACAGGCAAACAGATACCCCGTGTGGCAAAAAAAAAAAAAAAAAAAGGAAATGA
>JANCMA020039399.1:0-16446 GCA_024336925.2 Zoanthus solanderi
GTAGAAGTTAGGGTCTGGGAAAGAGCTAGTTTTCATGATTAAACAATAGTACACCCCAATACGGAAATTTTACCAAATAATTTGCCAGTTGTTGGCATTTTGTGCCATGATACGGCTTCGGCTAGTTTTTGTTTTCTTAATCGGCAAGTTTTCTTCACTCTTATTATGTAGTGCTTGGGAAAAACGGTCAAAACCCAACCAATTCGGCTGGAACTCAACCAGAGGTTACAGGAAGGCTTCAACAACACACTATCTAAGATTCAATAGATTTTATGAAATCTAAAGGTAGAAATGTTTAGTGTTATCGAGTGACATAATATTTATATTCTATAGTAAATCGCCTCGAAATATGAGCTTCGGCTTCCTGTGCTTGATCTGGGCCAGATAAAAGGGCATGGGTACAAGCGGTGATTTACACCAGTCCTACGCGTACTAAAAGGTTAAAGATGGCCGACGAAATTGACAACAAAGCGTACGAGCTTTCCAAAGCATTTAATTCATCTGGAGAGGCTTTATCTGATGAAATTGAAGTGAAGAAGGATACATCTTGGCTGCATATGTTGACGCAACTAAAGGATATAAATGCGTAAGTGTTTGAGGACGCAGGGTGGGTACATTTGATTAAAGTCGCTTGAATTATGAATTAAAATATAATTATTATAATTATACAGTAACACATGTAATATTTTACTGTAAAGTGTCATTTTTATTGCGCATTTTTAATATTTTACAGTAGAAGCGTGTAAAAAGATTACACTTTACGTTCTTAAATTGTTCGCTACGGCTGCTCACTTATTATAAATTACTGATTTAGGAGTATAAGTAGAACAAACAGACCAGTCACCACACAACATCGGAGTCTCTATCCTACTCTTTGCGATAGATGTGTGTAAGTTCTTTTTAATATCCCAGAATGGCGATCAGTGCTAAGTATAATAATTAAGAAGTTTGAAACGGGTTTTTTTTAAGTCTCCCGATATGGAGTTGGGTGACTGCAGCTTCTACTACGGCTTAACTTCTTTATCCGAGAAGACTCTGTTGTTGTAGCTAGAGCTAAGGCGACACCTAAATCTCCCTCCGAGTGGTGTTAGTCCCGTCGGATATCGAACTCTAACTTTGTTTGCCTCCAATTAGTTGGCCAAATCGTTAATTTAGGTGTTGTAATAACCAGGAAATTTTTAAGGTTCACAACTAAATTCTCATTAATAATAATAATTATTGTTGTTATTTGTTCTATTGTTCTATTTGTTCTATTGTTGTTGTTAATACTATTATTATTATTACTATTATTATTATCATTATTATTATAACTGCAGTATACACAAAAAGTCATATTCTAGCAAAATCTATTAAACTATTATCCATGTCTCTGGAATGTTCTATCTTGTTGCAATTTTAAAGTTCCTTGCGATATTAAGGTTTTCAGATATCACTACTGTTTGGTCTTGCCTCAGGATGGAGCCTCCTCTACAGTCAAACATTGCTTGATACTAGATCTCAAACTTACTGAGCATCCTCCTAAGGCATCAACCACAATGATTATTGTGTTGCTGTACACTGTACCCTGGCAACTGCTTGCCAAGCTCTTACAGTCTGCAAAGGAGCTTTCTCCTTGTCCTTCATACAGTATTCCTGTTTGAAGTCTATGGGCAACTCTCTTAACAAAACAACCCTCTTCTCCTTCTTCTATACCAGCCTCGCATCTATTCTGTTGTATTGTATTTTAGTCTATACTTTCCGCATACAGGGGAACATCCCACTAAGCTTTAGCTTTCTCATTCTCATAAAGGACCTTGGTATCAGCAGATAAATGCCTTAGTGGCACCTTGTCAACAAGCTGAACCTCTCTTAATAGCTTGAAAAAGATTGTCTTCAATGCAGAGTTGTGACACGCTAAGTATTTCATCTGTACAAGAGCACTACATCCAGAGAGAATAAAGGCCTGTGTCTCTGGTTGCTTTCTCCTTTTATTGTTGTTGTTGCTTTCTTACTGTTATTGTTATTAGTATGTTTCTATATCTCAGTCCTTGATTGGTGAATTGGAGGTGGACAGTAACAAAATGCTGTAGCGTTCCAAAACTTTACGTAGGATTCTTGCACATCCAAGTAATACAGTCTTCAACATGATATCTGTCCTTAAACCGACATGGATCCCATCCAAAACTTTTTCCAATCTCTCAGTATAACATCCCAATGCACAAACAACAACTGGAGTGATGCATACTTAATGCATGCGCCAGAGGGTCTTAATTTCAAGAGCTAAGTCCTGATATTTGTTGAGCTTTTCTTCCTCTTTCAAGGCTATTCTGCTATCACCAGGGCATGCCATATCAATAATATGGCACATCCTTTTGTTCTTGTCTACAACAATGAGATAATTAGTTTGTCTTTTTTTTAATTTGTTTACTAGATACAGTATTATCATCAGCTATAGTTAGTAAAAGAATCAGTTTGTACATAAATTTATTTAATTATTTTTTTAATTATTATATTTTATTTTTTTTAAGCATTTTTTAAAACTAGCACTTGTATGCTTACTTACATTTGCCATTCACATGGGAGCCAAAAAATGTTTCCCAATTCTGATAAAAGTCTTCATTTCTACTTGAATATTAAAATTATTAATAATAATTATTGTAATCCTGCTACTTAGAACTCAGAATTTGGTTAGTACTGTACATAAATTGACCTCAGAAGCAGTTGGTACTGACTGATGAAACATAAAAAATATAAGATATGAGTAATCATAAAATAATGTGTTTTTTAGTGTTCTTGACTGGATAATAAATGATGGAGTGATTAATTGATTGCAGTGAGAAGCATTCAAGTAGAAAACAACGATTGTTAGAGTTACTTTACAAGAATTTGTCATGTGTCAAAACAGAAAGTTGTGAAGATTTCCATGGCACAGAATTTGGTACATATGTTGAATATGTAATACAGTTGTTATTTTCATCTTTGGAAAACTCAAGGGTTTGCAAAAGAGTGAAAAAGGTGAGAATAGATATCTGAACAGACATAGCTATAATGCCGCTGAAAAAAATAACAAAACAGTTACTGTTCATCAGCAGGATGCTTAAATTGTGTGCAATTCTACAATTGGTTTCAGCTCCATCAAGAATTATGATGAAAAGTTAAGACTTTCATGATTTTGAAAAATTGCTGACAATAATAATGTTTTTTAAGTTCAAAATATAAAAATGTATTTAATTATTATAAATACATTATCCAGTGTTAGTATTTTATTTATATGTCTTTGAATAAATGTGAGAATGTATACAAACATTACTTAATTACTATAATTATAATACATTGTACATATCACTCAATCACTCACCTTAAGTCTAATGACATAAACGGATAATGAGTGAGTGAGTGATATAAATGTATTATAAATGTTGATAACTGTACAGTGTAATTACATTGTATGTTAACTTTACAATTGAAAGTATTTATTATTTATTTAATATTATTTTTATTGTGTTAGTGTGACATCCAACTGGTAGGATACCTGTGTTTTTCTCTCAAACTTGCAGCACTCACCAATACATGGCATTCATTAATTACCATGATCGAAGTTTTTCTGTTCAGGTAGCAATATCACCCATTGCAATACTATACATCCTTGTAACCTGATGTAATTGATGCATCTGCTGGGAGCTAATCTGTAATTAATTAGTGTGAAGACACTCATCCGCTTAACACCACAGAAACAGAAAATAAGATCTGCCTACAAAGATCCTGACTAAGCTTAGAAAAGGATTTAGCTAGCTATAGCATGTACTGGCAGAAAACATGGGGTTATTGGATATGATAATTATGAATTTTAGTGTGTGGTTTTATACTTTTTACTTATTAAATAATTAACTTCAGTAACTTTGCAGGAGTTCATGCACACAGTTGAGATTATTCATTAAAAATGCCAAAAAATTAAAATATTAAAATGGTAAAAGTGTTTAAAAGTTAAAATTAAAACAAACGTTTTCGACTCATAAAGTCATCTTCTGGTTAAAATTGGAACTTAACGGATTTCTGTCAATAAATTTTCAAGATTAAAAGTTGTTGTCACTTGTCGTACTTCTTACTTCGGGGATAACTTAACTTAACATTTATTAACTTTATATAACTGCGTTGTTCCGTTAAGTTCCAATTTTAACCTGAAGATGACTTTATGAGTCGAAAACGTTTGTTTTAACTTTTATACACTTTTACCATTTTAATATTTTAACTTTTTAGCATTTTTAATGAATACTCAAAATAGTTAACTCCTTAAAATTATTTAAAGTGTATTTATCACCTTTCAAGAAATTTTGTTTTCTTAGAATTGGTTGATTTTCAAAAATTTTTTTGGTAATTGTTTAGAAAGGCCCAAATTCTCAGAAGACAAAATTTCTTAAAAGGTGATATATACACTTTAAAATTCCACATCACCTTTATGCTCATTGAGCAATCAGTTTTAAATTCACCTAAAACTCTGATAGTTTTAAATTTACTGCAATGTTTGTACAACAAATTGTCAGTTAAGTGTGTTTTACTCATTGAAGGAAACTTGAAGTGGTTCAAATGACAAAGGCGAATGGAGTGAGATGGTATGGACAGGTGTTGAAGAGGGATGAGGGGCATGTTTTAAGAAAAGCATTGGAGTTTGAAGTGAAGGGCAAGAGAAAGCGAGGATGACCAAAGAAGGCATGGAAGACGCAAATGGAGAAGGAGAGCAAGAGTGTTGGTTTGGAGAAGGAGGATGCCTTGAATCGGGCAAGATGGAAGTTGGAGAGATTGCTGTTAGGGTGGGGTAAATCCAGCCAATACCATTTATGGGGATAAAACCAGATCAAAATTGGATGATGATAATGTTGTTAATGAGTCTTTAATCCTTGTCAGCTTCAGGCAGTTGTATCAATTTTCTTGTCATAACAGTTACTGGAGCTTGTGTTGTTTGGATGAGGGTTCAGGGAATTTACTACTTTCTCAAACTATAAAAGGGTTGAGGACCTCCAAAAAACTATAATAGCTCTCAGTGGGAGTCAGAATTAAAATTCCCATACCGGATCCCTTCCTCCCCATTATGAATGTTCCTTAATAGAGTTTCCATTGTTACTTAATATTTATTACCGTATCGAACTCTTCTGGAAAATTAAAAGAAACTCTTTTCTTTACACTTTCTGTTCGCTTTCCATTGACCTGCCCTTCCTGAAATTTAAAAGTAGTATGAAATTATATTCATTACTAACCTAGTTTTCCAAAAGTATTGCTTTATATATATATATATACCATATACAGGGGTGGATCCAGAAATTTTAAAAGGAGGGGGCACATATATAGATTCTGTGAGTGTCTGTCTGAAATAAAATTACTTAATTCAACACAAAATTGGAACTCAAACAATAATTTATTCCACGTTGGCAAATAATACACAGTGCACATTTCTACTGTATGATTACATGGAATATATTAGTGCTGACAGCCTGAATAGCAGCATGTTTCTCACTTTACATAATTTAAGTAATGCACCTGTTGAGGTCGAGAGAGACAAAACGCTTCCATTTATGGGCTTTACAGCTTACATTATTTCATGAATTTTATGAAAAAATATAATTTAAGTAAAACATGTTTGATTAATTTTATTATGATATAAATTATGATATGATATTTAACACATATACAAATACATAAGGAATTTCCCAAAAAGTGGGAACAGCCCCCTCCCTGGTTCCCCTTTTGATCTCCTGATATATGCTATTATCAACACTGTAAACTTTTTTGTATAAATTTGCTGACAAAAGTCAAAGGGATTGATATTATTGAGAAATTAATAAAATAATTTTTGCAAAGTACTATGAAACATTGATTAAATTTGAAAACACAACTCGCACCAATGCAAACTGCTCATAAACCATTACTGGAGCTAGGGAAAAACTCTTCCCAAAAGCAACTTGCCACCAAAAGCTGCCTGTAAAAGTGTGAATAAATTTTTAAGTATTTTAATTTCAACACAGTTTAGTAGCTTCATTAACTCTTAATAATGGCATTGAGCAAATGCTGAAATGTTGGGTTTTCAATTTTTTTATTTCTTTTTGTTGTATATTTTTTGCATGTATAAAAATAAAATTGGTTAGCATCCTCTTTTTCGACATTTTATGGTTGGGAGGGAGGGCTTTTTTACTAGGAAGTTTTAATGCTAAAATAGAAGAAAACATCCCTATTTATTGTAGCTGTTGCATCGAGTGTCATCTTTATCATAGTCATGGATGGATAAAGTGTGATGAAGTCTTAAATAGTAATACTATTTACTATTAACTTTTTTTGAAGACTACAAAATTCTTTCAGGTTTGGAAAGTTTTCAGACAAATAATTCTTTTTTAAAGAAAAACTATAAAAATAAATTTAAACAAAAATGGCTTGGGTGCTTGTTCAGTGGTTGGGTGTGGACCCTATCCAGTTTTATATTTTTAGCCTGGCCTTAATAAAAAGGCTTATCAAATAGAAAGTCTTGTATATTGTGTCTTTAAATTAACAAACTGAACGGCAGGCAGATACTTTTTATTTGTTGTTTTCAGAAACATACACCCAATATTTGAAATTATGAAAATTTCCCCAAAATTCTAAAACGTATCGTCATTATACAAACCAAAATCAATCTTCCAACTGCATTCAGAGTGTACAGTTTCACTTTTAGTAAAAGTAAAGTTCAATAGAAGAAAAGTTCAAAAGAAGAAAATAGCTAAACGGCAACAGTTAAGAGATCGACAAAAAATATTGGAAACATGCTTTAATGTATGGAATGCAGTAAATTAAGCGATAAATATGACTCCAGTATTACCACAGCGAAATATACGGCCACAATCACTACCAAAAATGGCTACTCAGATTACGTTTTATCTCCGTTATCATTTTCTAAACATTAAAGCGGATTATGAGATTGTTATAAAATCTACTAATTTTTGAATTCTCGAGTAAAAATTAACTTACATGGCAGAATAACTATTTAAATACACAATGAAGGCAATTCAAACTAGCTTGTTGATTGTCTGATAATTTTACCACTGCTCAGTTTTTGTCTTGCATGACCAACTCATTACAATTCCTTTCGGTCAGTCACTCAATAATAAATTATGCGGGATAAAACCAAGGGCTAACTACAAACTTTGCTAAAAAAGACATTTCTACATACTTAATACAGTATTTTTCCCACGTTCTTCACTTCCAAAGGTCATGGCCTTTTTAAAACACTTTAAAAAGCTAAATATTGCCCGGATATGAAATACAAAGATAAATACCGAAAGACAAAATACCATGACAGTGGCTAGACTATAACTTCCCTTCAATTAAGTCGATGTTTTCCATCTCGGACGAAAAGCCAGCACCCAATTACCTACCTTGATGGATGAAACGCCATTTCCCAAGTCTTGCAATTTTGCTTCGAGTCTTTCATCTGAAATTTCACAAAATAATAGCATAAACAACGTTTAATTGTGCAAATTAAAAAGACCGGTGATTAAAAATATTTTATTAGATTACTTTTTTAAAATGTATGCGCTTGCAACGAGATATTGGAGCAAGCATAAACTTAAAATGGCCTCTGAATAAGATAGAAGAGTCTGGATACTTTACACAATGTTGTAATTACAGGCCCGTTTCAAAGCAAACCGATTGAATTATATTAGCGTAATAAACTAATATTATTCACGAATATTGTAACTATAATTCATATAGGGTAATACTAGTACTTCAAAGGAAAAAAAGAATACCCTAATCGAAAGAAGAAAAAACTTTCCTGTAAATAGCAAAAAAAAGGTCAAAACGCGAGTCAAACGGTCAATACAAATGGTATTGTCTTATCGTATTGACCTGTTAAACTTCGTTCAACCGACCTACAAAAAGCGTAGGGAAAAAGTCGATTTATATCAATGGTGCAATAAAAAATATTGGAGGTGGTTCAAGATTAAACGAATCGCAAGTACCTCTCGACCTGTCATGGAACTGTCCATTTTCCTTCGCATTTAAAACCCCATTTGTATCCGCCTGCTGTTGGGACAAGCCATAATTATTACATGATTTCTCTTGCACAAGATTTCGTTGTTTATCGAGATAAACACAAAGTTCTCGTATTTCTGAGTTTTCCTTTGTGAGTTCACCTTGTTTATATTCTAATGTACTCAATTTTTCTTGATATGTCGTCATTTCATTCCTCATAACCGTGGCGGTGTATCGACCAAAGCGTTGCCATTCACGGGCAAGTTTCCGGCATTTTTGTCTATCATCGTCGAGATAGCAACACAAATCCCTCAGTTCCTGAATATCTCCTTGCAGTTTTTGATTCACGTCCTTCAAAAGACGAATTTCTTCCAAATGCACATGCATTCTCTTATTAATTTCTTTCATTAAGTTCCCGTGATCTTTCATAATCTTCAGTTTTTCATCCTCGCTCTTCCGTAACTTTGCCAAAATTTGCTCGAATTCCTCTTTCGTTACGTTTCCATTTGGCTTGGCGTTTAAATCCATGTTTTGTGGCCGTAAATATAACAAAACACCTCTTGAATTAAATAAAATATTAAATTTATTCGTCACTCTCTCGTGTTGTTCAGTATCTGGGATATTTTGCGGCTTAAAACTCTAATACTGAATATTAAATTCGAAGCAAAACAATCATGTCCCATGATTTTCCTTCGCGCTTGAGAAATAGTAAAGTTTGTCCTTATGATAGATTTCAGTTACAAAAATAGCTACCAATGAGAGGCGAACCCTCATTGTAAATAGCAAACCGCAGACCAATGACATTCTTTGTTTTAAAAACTTAAGCAAACAACCCACTAATCAGTTGATTACGAAAGGAAAATTATTCGTCAAAACAGTAAGACCCCAGTGCATTTTCTCGACAAAGAGAGCAACACAGAGAATATTCCTCCTGGAAACAGATTGGTACCTTTTTAAGATTATCTTGATAGCTCAATATTTTGATGGCTTTACGTCCTATTTTATTAATAGTAATCTCAAATGATGATTAGATTTAATGCGACCGTAATAAATTTTCATATTGTAAAATTGTTTATCAGTCGTGTGTATGTATATTAATTCGAATTGTTAGTGATATATTGGACCGACAGTTAAAATTTTTAGTGTATTTAAAATCTTTTATACTCTGAAATGTCTAATTGTCAATTGACAATATGTCGTTGGTTGTAGAAGAGTTTGCAACCATATAAAAACACAAAACTAATGACGAAGTATCTTTACCCAAATTTTTAAACGAAACAGATCTCATTGATGCTTTTCTTGCGTGTTATTAAAACATGTCTTGCTTTGACATTTTAAAACAAAAACTATTTGCATATATTAATTTCCCTATTTTTATGCAACCACCTGAATCTCGAGTCTAGACAAAGGTCGTTTGCATTCTGTAAAAAAAACTAACACAAAGATTTCAATTTCTTTTTTCTTTATGTCGATTGGATATCGTCGACTTAAAGAATCGAAGGTTATTTTATCATGCAGTCAAGTTAATTTGTTTGATTCTTTCCATCTAAACCGAGGGAAAGATATTGGAGATAATTCAATCGACATCGACATTGTGTCACCTGTTGTAGAAAGTTCTTCCGTCCCTCTCGGATACATTATTTCCTATTCGCCATCTGTGTTTATTCAGATTTCTTCCAAACCCTCTTTTTTCCTCCAAATGTTTTATTTTAAAAGTCAATTGTTGCAGATATGCTTCCGCAGGTTCCAGAAAATAAAGACGATGTTGCAAAACAACCATGAAGTGCATGAGACACTTATGATTTGATTTTAAAGTAACTCCATTTTTCACACACACTCAGCTATTTGTATACGATGTTACATATTGCGAGGATTTCAGCCTCATAAGAGTCTTTTAGAGACAATTTGTTTGTATTTATTTTATTTTATTTTTTTTTTTGCGCTGGCATTTTTTAAAAAATACATTTCTAAAAGCCTCTTGAAAAGCTCCCTTCGCGCAAACAAAACGGATGCGTTCTAACGCTTTGTTAGTTGGCCGCTTACCCTTGCCTGCACAAAAATAACAATAAATAAAACAAAATTTGGAAAAGTAAAGTTGTATGTATATGCATAGAGTATTTATAGTGATGTCAATCTAAACGCATGAGAAATAATAGACAGTTAATATTCTTGTTTTGTCGCATGTGCACAACACAAGTTCAGTATAATTTATATGCGCTCTTTCATACTTTCAACTGCTTTACATCAAAAATGTTTTTAAAACTTAAATTTTTTGACGTATTTTTGAAGACTTCTACGAATTTGTTGCTTTATTGACCATTTCAGTATCGTTTCTTAACATGCTATTAGTTTTTGGGCATTTTTATTCTCGCTTTTTTCAAAAACGGTTCTGTTGAGTTTTGCAAAAGAAGGCGAATTTCGGACAGCCGGTTTATGGCCACTTAAAAAATTTCGGATCCCGGTTTATCATCAGAATTTTTCCAAAATTCAGTCAGGGAGGGCGCTTTATTTTTTCTGGTTTAATACTTTTCTGGACTATTGAGTCAGTTTGGGAGTAGATCTACACCACTAACTACTAAACTGAGTGTCACAAACAGTCTCGAAACGATCTATTAAGCTTACGCGTAATAAAGGGACTCAACTGTCGCAATATGCCACCGGCCATATTGTTTCTCACTCTATTTATTATTTCGCAACAGGGTAAAAATATCGACTTTTTCGTTTTTTGTTTCTTTTATTTAAAAAGTAAAAAAAAAGTTATGCACTGGCAAAAATCAGTGCCGGGCGCGCTGATAATAAACCACGATATTTTTTCAAGTAGCCTAATCATATGAACACAGTAATACAGGGCTATCGGTTACCCTGCAAGAAAAGCTTTATAGCTGCCTATGTCTGTTCAGATATCTATTATAATACATTCATATTTGGTTTTGTTAAAAAGGATAAAAAGTGTGTAAAAATAACATCAGATCTGACATTGATCACTCTTACCAGTTTTTTTTTATTACTTGAATTTGTTGATGAACATCGCTAGCAAAACCTAAGCGTAGTTGGTGCAGCTGATGTTTTTTTAAAAATAAAAACGTCCAAATGAATGTGCTAAGCTGTCGTTTCCGGAAAATGAAGAAGTGTGTTTAAATTAACAAGTAAGCTTTCGTGGTAATCAGCTACAATCCACGGCCTGTGTTCATCTGCGATCAGTTAAGAAAAACTCTCCCAGCTGGCTGTTAACGGCTAAGGTGACGAGACTTAACCACGCAAGACGCAGAAGTATTGATAAGGCTCTCGGTTCCTTACTGACGGATCGATATCGATTTAAACCGGAAAAGCAAAATAAACCACAAATGGCTTTCCTCTTTCGCCGTTCAAAGTTTGAATAGAAACAAACTTCTTCAAGATTAAGATGATTATATAAAAAATGATTAAGAGCTTCAAAAACAAAACCCTTTGCCTGATACCACACCTAGGCTGAAAGTCTTCGGTATATATTTAATTTTTGAAAAAAAGTATTAATTTTTAAATATTTCAATTAAAGCAAAGTTCTTAGGACTGACCAAAACAAACTCAACAACTCGTCAAAAAACCTTGTCATATTCCATTCCATTGGTAAACCTACGTCAATTTAGTTTCAAGAGCAGTTTGCAGTGCATTAGATTCGACCAATTTTACAATCGTTAATTATGCCTCAATCAGTATATTTATCACGCAAAATCTTCCCAGCGCGCTACTTTTGCAAAGGAACAAGTTGAAGAATTAAGTGACGAAATAATTTTCGCCAACAAACTTGATGCAAAAAAACGCATTCCTTATATTATCAATATTAATCAAGAAAGAAGAGAATACTTGTAAAATCACAAAAACGACTGTTGTAACGACAGGAAATGTCTTGCGGCTCTCGGCTCAGTGGGTGGCGGACGCAAAGTAGGTGGGGTATAATGGTGGGGTAGTCGACAACCTTTAGTATAGTACAAGCCGCATGGTTAGCATAGTCTTATTGCAACAACGGTAATTTAGCCAATCGACTGCTTCCTCTTTTTGACTCTGGTTTTTGATAAACGAAGATATTAAATGAAAATATCACATAACGTTCTGTCTTAAAAGTATGTTTGATCTCGAACATTTGTCGACAAAATCAGTGAAGAGCTAAATAGAAATAAAGTAAGTCGACACAACGTATATGGCACTATATCTCAACTAGCCAAACTACGGTCGCTTCTTCAGCTATGAAACTGATATCGAATGTGGAATTTCCTACCTGGAGGACATATAAATTTTGTCGACTTACTTTGTTTATATTCAATTCCTTTTGTTGTTTATCTTACTTGAATTGTAAAGTAGACAGAGGGGCTGCTTTTAGTTGCGAGCGATTGTTTCAAATTTTGAGAATTACAAAAAAAGGTTATTGAGTGGAATTATAGGAATTCCAATGTTTACCACTAAGAGAGAAACAAACTCAAGAGCAACATAAAATAGATAAAATCACATTCACAAGAGAATTTTTGCACTGCATATGCTTATGCGGAGGGAATTCGAACAACGTTGATAGAGAGTATCTTATCTGAGGAGTATCGGTTGCTACGCTAGTAGGACGGTTGGCTGTCACTAAAAAGAAAAAAAAACTCTAGAGAAAAACTGAAAAACTGGTTTCTTGGCTGCGCAATGAGTATTTGAAATTAGAGCAAGCCTTTCTAAAAGAATGCGTTCACGATAGACACGATAAGACCTAAAGTTGATGATTTACATGCGGAATTTTTTTTGGTGCCTTTTCCTTCAATGGAAAGAGTTAACTTCTTTGTAAAGTTTTTATTCACAGCGCCATATCTTGAGTAATTAATATATTAGCTCTGAAGAAAAATACCCTCAGGTTATAAAGTTAAATATAACACTAAGTTAATTGGTTCATAATTCCGCCTTGGTATTATTGTTCTGGCTGATCAGTACGTGACATTTTAAAACGGTAAGGAAAAACACAACAACAACCACAAGTATTAGCTCGCGGCAGAAAAATAATTTGTATATGTTTTTCCAAACACGCAGTTTGCTCACTAGTCTATTCCGTTAAAAAAGTTTCACCGCGGTTTTGAAATACGCAAACAGACATGCGGCCAACCCAGTTTTCATCAAGTTCAGTTGCAGCCACTGCAGCGTTGCAGCCGGGCGATGCCAACGATTAATGCGAAGTAAAAAAGGTTTTGCCCCGGCTCAAAATAAAATGTGAAAAAAGAAAACAATCTGGGTATACGTAGTAGTTCCATCCACTGTATATATGTCAAGAGTTCACCTAGTTCCCTAGCTTTACTGGTTTGAAAAAAAATTACTTAGTGCTTCATTCGTATGGAACGATATGGTAATTTATTAAAGGACAAAACGTGCGCTAAACGTCGTAAATGCCCGAACTCCACGATATACACGTCCTCTCGATCTCATGCATCATAATAAGTTATTTAACCCCGCTTTCAAGAACAATCCAGTTAGTTTCCATTATCACACTACATATCCGATAGAACACACTTCCTAATCTTTGATTACTACTAGTTCATATATATTCACTGATTTTGTCGACAAGATCTTCGAGACCCAACGTATGCAAAGAATTAGAATTTTCTTGTGCGATATTTTCATTTATACTTTATTTTTTCTATCATTTTTAGTTTCTTTGAAATTATTTTTTAAATTCATTTTTGTTCTATCCCTATTTAAACTAAACGATAGCGATGTATATATTGTTAAAACTGACATCAGCAAAAATGTCGCGGTTAATGACCGGGATATTAACTGCTTAAAAGCCCTGGCACTAGTGACCGAGCCGAGTTCGTGTTCCTGGAAATAATAAGTTCTACAAAATGGAGGACGAACCGGTCGTTTTTGTACTAAGTGGAAAAAGGAAGTCGGGAAAGGATTTCGTGGCTAAAAAACTCAAGGAAATACTTGGAAATGACAATTGCTTTATTATAACACTTTCTGGCCCTCTGAAATACGAATATGCTCGCGAACATGAACTGGATTTCGATCGATTGTTAGACTCTACCGATTACAAGGAGCGCTATCGGGTCGACATGATTCACTGGGGCGAAAAAAAACGGAGTAAAGAACCTGATTATTTCTGCAAAAAAGCAACCAAAATTGCCATGAAACATTTTAACGGGAATGCCTCTGACAGTAACAGAGAATTAAAATGTGGAAAAATTAGCTCATGTCGACGAAAGGTTTGGATTGTTTCGGATGCCCGTCGCACTTCCGACTTAAGTTATTTTCAGCAAAATTTCAAGTCAACAATAACGGTACGTATAATTGCTACCGATGAAGTGAGAGCTTGTCGCGGTTGGGTTTTCAAAGAAGGGGTGGACGATGCAGAATCTGAATGTGGTCTGGATAAAGAAAACTTTGATCTCATAATTGAGAATAATGATTCAGAAGAGAAACTTGAACAAAGTTTGAAAATAATGGTTTTTCCTTTGGTTGAAAGTACCGAATAAAAGCTCAAAGAAATTCCATGTATAGATATATAGATAGGACTTCCATGTAGGCATATAGCTGGGTGCAGGCCAACAAACAGTGAAAAGTTTAGAGGCATGCTCTCACAAAATACTTTGTTGAATTTTTTTTTTGAGAATGATATATTTTAAATATTGAATCATCCATCTTAAAGATTAGAAATATATATAAATGAAACCATTTTCACCTATTTTTTTTCAGCACTTTATAACATCAATATGACTACATATGCAATCTGACATTCTTCTGTTAATTTGCAACAAGTTTGTTAATCCTTTCATGTGTTACAGTTAGTAAATCATAATTCATATCGCTTAAATTGTGAAAATGGATGGAATGAAAGCATATCTACATGCAGTTCAGTTGAATGAGCCATCAGTGGCAGTTTGTATTTACTTTATTTTCACTTTCATCTGAATTATGGGGACCATGAATGAATCACTGGTTAGGAGATAAGTCTTTTGAAAAGCTGAGGACTTACTTTATATCCTGTTGTCCATTATTTAATAACCAGTACTAAACACAGTGTATCTGCCATTACATTGAAAATAGCAAT
Organism: Zoanthus solanderi; assembly: GCA_024336925.2. Lineage (NCBI taxonomy): Eukaryota > Metazoa > Cnidaria > Anthozoa > Zoantharia > Zoanthidae > Zoanthus > Zoanthus solanderi. Next base: position 15,026 of record JANCMA020039399.1, read on the forward strand.
TTAAACAAAAGTACTATCAAACAATTTAGTTTAATGAATGCAACCATTTAATTAATAGATTTTTGAAAGTATCAAAATTTATAAATCTGTAGACTTTCGTTAATAGCTTGTTACCCTTGACTTTTTCAAAACCAAAATGGCTGCACATTTAATACCAAAGGATTGATTGAATTGTAATTGATTTGAAAGTACACTGTATGGATAATCTTATATTTACACTTAGAATCTACAATGTGCAATTTTATTTTAAACATGATGTAGTTATATGTAGAAGTCAGTTTTAATTATTATAATTTTGTTTTTGGGAAAAAAAAAACATCTGAACCAGGTCTAAACACTAATTGAAAAACATCCATAGAAACAACGAAATTTAATATTAATACAACTATAAATAAAGACTGATTATTTTCACTCCAAATGCCTGCATTGTAAGCCTCAATGAACTTAAAATACCTGAGTGATGTTTGCATTCACTTTTGACTTGTAATTATCTTTTCTTGTTTGAATCAGTAGTACTAAAATGTAAGTAATCAAAACAGCTTTTTTTACATAATTTACATAATAGCCAGTTTAATGCTAGTGATAGATATTCTTAATGGTGACTGTCTGTAGCTTCTCATATACATACAGTATCTAATATATATATAGTAAAAATCTAGCCACTAGCTATTGCAAATACTGCAGTCCGATTGGCTACGGTACTCTATGTCTACAGGTGATAGATAGTGTCTGCGGGAATGTTAAACAAGTAATGCAATATGGCAGCCCCTTCCTGCTTTTCTGACGTTTCTGAGAGGAATTTTAAAAACGCTCTTATTCAAAGAGCAATCCCAGAGAAAACAAAAATAGCAGGAAAAATTAATATGGTATAAACATTTTTAAGGGTAAAAAAATGAATTTGAAGTATCAATTTGACAGTTTCACAGTTTGCGTTGTTTGAAGTGGGGGACTAGAAAGAAAATGTTAGTGCTCAAAACATATCTATAGTTATTATATTTTTCAAAGTCCATAAATAAATGAACCATGCAAAAAAGTGGGGTCAGTCCTGGTATCTCTATAATAATGATTATCAATTTTTTGTCATTACGATGGTAATTGTGAAAAGGTGTCAAACAACAAATTCATATCTTACACTTTTGATAGGAAAAAACAGTGTTGAAGTTGATAGCATTTTCTTTCTGCAGCAGCATTCATAATAAGAGTTTAAATTTATGACTTTGGTTATATCCATTTTCAAATCACTTGTGATTCCTGCAATTTGAATGGCTCTTAACCACATGCAGGACTCGACAAAAACTTGAATTCCAGCTTGCCCTTTTGGCAAGTAAGTCTCAAAGTTTGCTTGCCCGAGCCAATTTCCTACTTGCCTGCACTTAAAAAATTCAAGGTTATTAATGATGCACGAGACCCTCACGAAAAGT
>JANCMA020039498.1:0-16445 GCA_024336925.2 Zoanthus solanderi
TCTACTCTACTCTACTCTACTCTACTCTACTCTACTCTACTCTACTCTACTCTACTCTACTCTACTCTACTCTACTCACATGTATTGGACTGACGAACTGAAATTGTCCTTCAGTGACATAAAGCGCGTGCTCTATCTTCCCGTAAAACAATTACCTTACCGAAATCAGATGATCAGTTGCGGATTGTAACTGATGTTACAATAAGAAAACCTAGAATAAATTCTAATTTAAATGTTGACTAGAAATGGAAATCTTCAACTTGCTGGGTTCTTTAGCGCCAAACTGTGAGAACGTCATATAACATGGCACCATGAAGTCCTCTTAATTCCAGCAGCGACTACACACTTCAGTCCATAATTTGCCGTGGAATCGTATAAGAACTCTTACATCCTCACCGACAGAAAATCATATGGATTTTACAAGCCTACGCGAGAAGCTTTGTATATTTTAGAGGTAAATTTTCAGTATATACTCGAGTTTCGACCGTTCTTTTCTCTGTTATGGCTGCTACCAAGCATCTGTCAGATAGTTCCCAGGCTCGGCAGTCTTTCCGTCCGACTTTGCCAGTCAAAACTCAGCCCATGTGACAAAGAAGCATTTCAAGTCTGCTGTTTTATCAAGCGCACTTCCGTATTGTGACTTGTCTGTAAATTTAATTCAGTTTTTGAGTAAATGGATTCTGGTAAAATGGCTTTTGTCCCAAGGGCTCGAATTTCCTAGTACTCTATCCTGCACGGTTCAACTTTTGCAACTGACGGTTAGGTCCGTATCCAGGCTGATCAGATATCGAGTGATCATGCTCACCGTCTTGTCTACAAACTGGCAAATTTGGAACATTGCAGTGTGTCGAAGGCCAGGTATGAATTATCTTCGTGAAAAATTTATCATTTGACGTGAAAATGGAAGAAATAAACAAAAAGTCAGGTTGAGGAGTCAGGTTGGGGAGTCAGGTTGGCGTAGTGGTCATCAGTCGCGCGTCCCACCTCTACCGGATCCAGGATCGAGTCCGCACGTGGGCTGAGATTTGTCAACCTCAATCTGACTCCGAGGATTTTTCTCCGGGTACTCCGGTTTTTCTCCCTCTGCAAATTTGACTTTCACGCCAAGATCTGAACCGTCGAGCGATTAAACATTAGCCTCTGGCTAGGAAGAATGAGCAACCACTTCCTTCGCAATTGACGTTAAATAAAGTATTTATTTATTTATTTATTTATTTATTTATTTATTTATTTATTTATTTATTTATTTATTTATTTATTTATACGTTACAGTGTGGAATAATGAGTTCGTGATTCATCAATTTTAACTTATGGGCCGAATCTTTTTAGCAAACAGGTTAATTGTACAAAGATTGTGTTTCAGTTTATTGATTTAAGCCAACAATTTAAAATTCACCTAATTACACAAATAACGTAAAATGGGCAAGGAAACCCAAAAGAAGCCAAAGGCTTATTGACATGGGTCACCTTAAATAGATACTACATTAAATTAAAATCAGCCTAAAGCAGGCAGGCAATAAGCTAAGTATGAAAAGTTAAGTTAAATAAAGTTAAATGTGTGCTGCGGATTTATTTGTAGAACTTTTGGGACATTATTGCTGCGACGTAGGATCTTTTGTTCTTGCGTTCCCAAGCATGCATGGTACGATTATTTGGGGCGTATTTTTTGGGCTTGTGAGCTTGAACCTCAATTTCGAGAACAAGGCCGCGAAAGTCTGGAATTCAGTCGACTTCACCTCACCTCGTGGTCAGCTAGCACTAGGATCGAGGATTAAAGAGGAATCAGGGATTTCTCTAGAATTGCTAAGTTTTGCCTAATCGTCAGTTTCTTGGGACACGAGACCACAGCTTTCAAAGAGTGTTCAATGAGTATTTAAAGAGTTTCAGACCTATTTGGCCGAGTTTTGAGTTCCAATCTGACGAAGGAGAAGCTTCAAGCAAAGAGGGTTTCAGACCTATTTTGTCAACATGGACTTGCTACTAAACTCATTTCCACATGTAGCAGCACTTCCATTGTATCAGAAACTTCTAGTTTTATATGTAAACATATCAAGAAATATAGTTATTAGTGGCATCTAACTAAACCTTTGTATACCTTTTATCTAGCATATGCTAAAGACACGTTCCCACCAGAGTTTATGAGTGCTATTCCGATAACTAAAACTCGCAGTGGAATGCAGGTATAATTTCTAGAGCTGTTGTATATAACACATGTACATAAGTTTAAATTTTGTTCTTAATTAAAGTCTTCAATCATATTTTGCAACAATACAAAATCCAAATAATAATGCACAATCTTAGAACTATTTGACAAAATTAGCAGATTTGTAGAAAGCCAAACCAGTAGTGAGAATGGCTGCAAATACTGTACAGATCAGAGCTATTATCTTATGATTTCTCTAAATAAACCCTTTCAATTAATATTATTAACTTTCCCTTACTTTGAAAATTTATGTAATCATTCTTTTCAAGTTATGTTAACCTTCTTGGCCTTAGTGACAAATGACATTAAAAACAGAAATACATTAAAGCAATATGGTGTCAATAATAACAATTAAACCAAACAAGCCAGAAAGTTGACAGATTTGCTTTGTCATACTATCCAATTTGTCAGCATATTACCAAGTTGCCATCTAGTTATTAAGTTTATCTCCAGTTCGGAAAACGTGTTGTAGAATTTGCAGTTAACATTTTCAAATTCAAAAAGTTTGCAATGGTACCTAATGAATTTGATATATAATGTATTTTTGATGCAGACATCTAAGCGGAAACTGACAAATTTTGCAGTAGAATTAAAGTCTATTGACCTCCTACCGACCAAGTTACAAGTCTTCATTATAGGAAAATGGATTGTCGGCTTACAATGCTCTAGAAGAAACAATCATTGAAAAAAGGTTGTACGCCGTTAAAAAAAGAAAAGAAAACACTAACATTCCGACGAAGAACTAACGTGACAACGTCAGTATTGTAGTTTTTTTTCCTACGGTGGACAACTTAAAAAGGTTTTTGAACGAATTTATCTAATCGCGTTTTGAATTTGTTTTAAAATTAGCGAAGGGTAAGTCTGGTTGAGTAAGTAAAGATTAGGCATCCAAGGCGCCTGTTCGTTTCAAAGCCTTTATTTTATATTGATATTTTTATATCAATATGAAACCTTACTTTTATATTTATATTTTTGCTAAGGAAATATGTTTATAGGCAACAGTTGGAGAACCTCGAGGGTACTTTTCGTACACAAAAACACAGCATGGATAACCTTTTTTCATTACCGTGTACCTTAAGCAATTGAAACAAAAATTTCAGCTCTTTACAGTAAACAGATTCCTTGGCGGCCTTGCACTTTGCTTTACTGCACATCGTTCACAGGAGCACGAAACCATGCAGCACTTTTGGATCATTTTGAGCGATATCTATAAAAACAGTGGAGGTTTCCTTTGGGGACTTGACCGAACCACTCCTAGTCTCTGCATTCGTCTCAGGGGGAGAGCTAACATCTTAGTAATCCTAGAATTTGTTCTCGTTTAATATTATTTTAATAATTTATTCTGGACCGAATAAGACAATGAATTTGCTGGTTTATTATAATAAGTGTGTAAATGTTAAACCATATTGCCGTTCCAACTTTGTTCGTTATAATACAAATATGATGGTTTTGTTAAATTGGTTTCAGTTCACGTGTGCTGCTCCAAGTCACGTGCCTCATATGCTTGACCGAGGAAACCACTGTGGGACTGGGGACGTATGGGTGTGCAATAGCGATGGGTATGTCGGCCAAGTGTGCATTCTTAGCATGGTGGGTCAGATACAGGTGAGGTGATTTTATTGCTGTCACTCAAGCAGCAAATAATAATATGAATAGTGCTTTTTCAGTCTTATATTGTGCGTTTTCCGTATGGGCATGCTCAAATATCATTTGAGGGTCTTAAATTGTCCGCTACAGCAGCTCACATTTAAATATTACGAATGCTGTCAGGGGAAGAAACAGTTAGACCTTACAACTTTAGGATCATTTCCCTTCTCTTTGTGATAGATTTGTGTGAAATCTTTCTTGTCCATCGATAGAAGGTCTACGGTTTAACGTCTTTTTTTCGAAAAGACGCGAAAGTTTGATTTTGCAAAGACAGCATCTTTTCTTCGGTGTTGATCCGGCCGAAAATTGAGCCCAACCTTTGCACGGCAACTTACCGCCTAGTTTTACCAGCTGGCTGTTCCAGTTCTTTTATATTTAAGGAATTGGCTGGGGGTATTGGTGATGCCACGCGGGAAAGTTGAATAAACTCAAAAAACATGCTTAGTCGAGCAGTGGTAGAACCATTGGTGACTTGAAGTAATAATAAATGAGCAAACACATCATACAGTTTTAAGATTTTTAGTGCTAAATTATGTATTTAAAAAGCAAAGCAAAATTTTACCATTCATTTTTGTTGTGTGTTTATCTTTACTTTAATTGCTTTTTTTTTATCAGTCTTTGCATCCTTTCTTCTACCAGTTATAGTTGTTGTTGTTAATCTTCTTGTTATTTCTTCTTATTATGATGTGTTAATGAAATAAATAAATACTTTATTTAACGTCAGTTGCGAAGGAAGTGGTAGGCCATTCTTCCCAGCCAGCAGCTAATGTTTAATCGCTCGACGGCTCAGAACTGGGTGTGGAAGTCAAATTTGCAGAGCGAGAAAAACTGGAGTACCTGGAGAAAAGCCCTTGGAGTCAGATCTGTGATCGACAAATCTTAGCCCGCACGCGGAGCCTGGGAATTGATCCCTGGTCGTAGAGATGGAAGGCGCGAGTGATGACCACTATCCCAACCTGACTTCCCCTGTGTATTTACTAACATTGCTATTTATGGTAATTGTTTTTTGTCTAATTTCCCTTTCAGCCCATGGCTTCTCTGTCGGTCAGCGCATCAAGAATATTGTGTGTTTCCCCGGTACCTGGATCGAAACTAATCGGGCTCAACAGTTCTCAGACAGAAATCAACAATAACAAACAAGTTATGGGCACTCTGTCAGTTGCCAGTAATAATAGCTACAGCCTCTCTAACAAGAGTGTGCCTGGCTCTGGTTACATCAGTGACGAGGATATGACGAGCGCACAGACCATTATGGCGTTTGATAGTAGTTCGGAAGACGAGGAGGGACTGGGCGCTGATAGCTTTGTCAATGAATGCTCGCCTATGTTTGACGGTCGACTGAGTCCCGAGGGAAGCAGTCTCGGAACTGCCGGAAGTCTGGATGGTGATGCCGTGAGTAGTCAAGATGAAGGAGATGAAAACGACGAGGAAGACGAAAATCTATCAGACTTTCAAGAAAACGATTCCAGTGATGAGGAAGAGAAGTCGATGGGTAAAGGTGGGAGAAAACAGCACATGAAAAGAAAATTGAGCACGTCTCTGGGTTCCGCCTTGAGCCGTAGTAGTGATGGCTTTACATTGAAAGGAAGTCTAACTGATCTACTTGGTTTTGACTCCAATGAAGGTTCAACATTGTGGCTCGGAACGGAGGATGGAAGGTGAGGAATAAATCTAAGACAAAAACAAAGCGAACTTTAATTCCCCTGAAAAACAGATTTTTAGATAGTTTGATTATTTAGTTCAACGCCGTCCGGCCTGTAGTTGTTACTTATTCACTTCCAAGCAGCACGATCTCTTCACAAAACTTCACAATATAGGGAGTAACAGCGTTCCAAATCGGGGGTTACGGCTTAATACTGAGATTTCCGGAAACAAAATTTTCAACATCCAAAGTTTATGACTTTAAAACAGTAATTCAAAATTAATCGTAAAAGGCATGAGTGGAGGGGTGGAAAGGGAGACATGAGGGGAGGGGAGGGGCAAGTTGTCCCTTCCCCATTTCCTTCGGTTTTTCGGGATTTGAATTTGAGGCAGTTGATGAATTTCCAAATGCTTCCGCACAACTGTTCTTTGTTTTATTAACTCGTCTTTTGATACAAATTAGGATGACGTTGATGCCATCACCATAATCCACAAAAGTTTGATTTTGTATTCAAATTTTGAAGTTTTGCGGAAAAATGTCACAGAATTTTTTGATAATTTGTATTTTTTTACTATTTTACACAGCAAAATGTTTTATAGCTATTTAATATGCAACTTTCGTTCACTTTAAAAAATCCGCACGCGCAATTGGTCAGATTTCGGGTTATCTGTCACTAACCGTCAAGACCGTGCGGCTATAAATCATAACTTTTGTTTCTTGATTCAATCATGGCCGAGTCCTCAATAAATTCATTATAACAATTTTATTTTTTTAAATTTATAGTACGGTTTATTGATTCAAACGATTAAAGAAATCAATACATACAAAATGAAAATTTATTGATGCTTGTTTCCAGCACCATTAAAGTACAGTGTAGAAAAGAGAGTAAACATTAAAAAAAAAAAAAAAAATTGAAAAATGTTTTTTTTTTGACATGATAAATGGTTTATTTGGCTGTTTATTTGGTTGCCATGGAAACCAATTATGTCTCACGCGACTGTGCTTAATTAATAGTACAAAGGACGCTGATTACACATGCCTAATTTTAAATCAATCGGGTACCTTGGTGTAAATTTTTTCATCTCATGCATTCTAGGGTTAAGCTGCACAAAAGTTCAACATTTAAGAACTAAACAGTACTTGACGATTAAGCCGCACAAAAACACAACATACTTTTAATCTGCCTTGTTTTACACATGATTTGAGCTTGAATGCACAGTTTCAATGTTTTATTTGCGTGAAAACAACTGTTAAAGCTTTTTTTAAATCAGGTTACTCAGTTGTTGCGTAGAAAGTTCTGTTACTTAAAACTGAGTGTTTTCTAAAACAAACCGTTCATGAAGCCGCTCTGCTATCTTTGTCAGAGTGAGGAATGCAGCTTAAAAGTGAATAACTACGGTAATTCTACAATAAGGATGGTACACGTCTCATTAAGGTGTCGAAATGTTGGTGAGTTCCAACTTTAAGCCTGATACTCAGTAGTTTTTCAAAATACTAAAATATTATTAGTCATATTGCGAGATTTTGTTGTTTTCTCGGTCGTTTAGGTTGTAAGCCCCAAAATACGAACAAGACGTACAACCCTAACTCACTGAGAGTGCGTAGTTAAGGAATCTAATTAATTTTTTGTGTGCCGTTGCTTCGTTAAGCTCCGTTCTACCGATTTAAACGTTTTACTTCAACAATGTAACTTATGTTGAACAAATGGAAAAGCTGGTTTAAAGTTTTTTTGAACGTAAAATTGCATCAAAACTTTCGTTAATCCATGATGATATCGGCCAGTATAACCGGATATGGAGAATGATTGTATACAAAGTCATTTAACAGATCTCTTTAAACTGAGCTGATTGAACGGTGCAATTTATTTATTTCTAGTCTTTTAACCAAATGTGTTTTCTTCGTTTCAGTATCTATGTTTATCCTGTAAAAGAAAGTCCCGTGCAAGCGAGGAAGAACAAGATGAAAATTCAACACCACACGGCGGTCCTATGTATTTTGTGAGTTACTTTGTTATCCTCTATTTGTTTTTACTGTGCGGCTTTGTTCGTTTGAATCGTTCTTATTCTTGATAGATAAATAATTATTGTTGCTACTCGCTAGAGTTATTTTACTAGTATATTGTTTTGTTTCATCGTCTGTAGGTATGTGGACAACCAAGTGTTTGTTTCTTTGGCCAATGGCGAACTGTGTTGTTACAGAAGACAACCAGGTATTCACTTATACTTGAATATTTTCAGAATTGAAAGAACAGCATAAACAAACAAAGTTGTTTAACAATAAATTCTACAAAGGGTAGATAGGTATACCTAATCTGCATAGCTGATGCTATTGTGACAAGGCTAAAAATTCAAAAATCCTGGTGCACCATGTTGGACGAGCGCGGCGTGAGAGGGCTGGGGTGGCCCGGGGCCGAGAGTCAGGGAAAGAGAGTGCCCTGAAGTTCTTTCATCAGATTTGAAATCATGTTTCAAGTTCTTACGACAGTTGTTTAATCGAGCTTTTAAAACATGTAACTTTAAAGATGGCGGCAGAAAAAAGTAGCGATTTGGCAGAAACAAATAAATTATATAAACTCTTGATTATCCAATTCACACCGATGGGGGAGGAGCGAGCGGCAGAAAATTTCCTCACCGATTTCAAACAGCATCAAGTTTTGTGTTATTTTTATAATTTACACTGCCAGCTTCCGTGACTTTTGCTAAATTGTAATGAAAACCAGATATATGAGTTTCTTTCAAGGTTTATATTAGCTGAATGGTGAAGCGTTTCGCAAGTATTTTTTGCCAGTGTGCAGTATGTGATATGCTATGGTGTTTGAGTGTCCACAGGAGCATGATGGAAAGCCATTCTTGATGGTTGGATGGCTATTGTTAGCAAATGTTCCTGTTCCGTTAAATTTAATACTCAGTCTTTATTCTATTGAAATATTAAAACATAAATAAAATAGCTTTTTCATAGTTTAAAAATTTACTCTCTACTAACCGTTGTCAGCATTCTCGGTAGAGCTTTAATGTAATGTTAGTTTTAAAACAGGCGTTTAGTTTTGTTACAGGTGTTTAAGTTCCTTTATAATTAGAAACAAATGCAGTTCCAGCATTGCAATGTTTACATTTCATTATTGTGTGTATTAATTGAATGAAGAGCAACCGTTGTGGAATCTTGTACAGGTTCCCCGTGGGAGGTGGCCACACCTGTCAAAGTGAACCTGGAACAGTCAGGCGCCCCAGTCAACTGTATGACAGCAATTCACGGCCGTTTATGGTGCGGTTGTCATTGTAATGTTGTGGTTCTTGATACCAGTACTCTCGCAGTAGAGGTAGGCAGTTTTTCTCCTGTTTGTATGTTATACAAAAAGCATCCGTTTGGTATAAACAGATCCCTTTGAACCCTTTCACTACCAAGCCGCCCGTTAATTTATGCGCTCTTATTACCGAACCGCCCGCAAAAATGATGCAGTTTTCTTTTGTTTTCTCCTCCCCTGTAAGGTATGAAATTCTCTACAATACGGTGGTTGTTTGTAAGCAGCTATTAACGAATCAAATGCTACCAACAGCGCAAATTACTTTTAAATCCCGAGGGAGTAATAGAGTGTAACGCAGCTGGGAGATTTAAGTATAAACGTGCTGCGTTGCACTGTGCCTCCCCGGGTATGTTTTATTTGTGTCATAATCGCGCGGTTATAAAGCCCCGAAGCAAAACCGTTGGTAGCCAGGACGTGGCATGAACGGTCATCAAGAAATTCTGTTTACTCTCTTTCGACGAGAAAAAACGAGCTTTCCTGTTCTTCGAGCTTAGGTTGTTGGAGCCCAGATAAAAGTTCTCGGTTAGAGTATTTATTTATCAATGGGCAGGCGTGATTTTATGGCGATCCTGCAGTTAGGAGAGAATTTATTGAGCTTTTTTGATGTATCATTACCTGAACCCGCTAGCCTTTCTCTCTTTCTTACCTGGAGAACCACCGATTTTCTATTCACCCCTAAATGACTTCTTATGGTCCTTAAACATACAAGCGAGACAAAATGAGACAGCAATTGAGGTAAATAAGCTTTGTTTTTAACTTTTGCTCAAAAGGGCAGTATAATCTCGAAAGCGTCGTTTATCTCATACTGCAACAAATCACTTTAATTGTTAAGACGATTCAATCGATGAACCAAAGTTAGTAGAGTGGACTGGTTATGAAACTTCACAAACTACAAAGAAGATTACAATGCTGCTTTGTTTCATGTTGTGTGCAGGGTCACTGTTATGATCTTTTGTTCTAGGTGTGATGGCTCGCTTGACCATTGGCCGTTTGCTCATTTACATCTCAAAGCCTTTTGTAATTTGTGCAGGGTCAACGTCATATAAAATACGGAAAGAGAAAATAAAAACATAGAACAAAGAAAGCCGCCAAGTTTGCTAACATTTAATTTTAATAACTATGGATGAACTAATACTAAGCTTGGGTTGCCTGTGGCTGGCGAAGTAAGGTTGATCTAACAAGAGCGGAAATGAAACCTTACTTTGTACTTTGTGTTATTATGTGTGTAAATGTTGTCTCCAAAATATTCGGCTTTTGGTCTACTGAGCCTTATCTAAACTTTAGAATACCCTGACACTGTCGTTAATAACTTGGTGATTTATTCTGCGCATTCGTTGTTCTCTAAAAACAAATGTGCAGTATTATATTAACGACAGTGTCGGGGTATTCTTAAGTTGCTCCAGGCCTTTTCTAGGTAGTGAAACCATAAAGCAAATAATTGCCAGAAATCGTTTTCAGGAAATTTTAAGATTTATTCATTTTGCCGGCTTGGATCGATTATACAAAGTTCGGCCTGTCTTATCTGCTGTTCTTAAAAATTGTCAAACTAGTTATGGTCCGAGAAAAAACGTTGCCGTGGTTGAAGAAAAGATAGCTTTCAAAGGTCGGGTGTCTTTTAGACGGTACTTACCAACAGAACCAACAAAATACGGCATTAAAATTTGGATGGCTACTGACTTTTCCAACGGATATGTTTTAAATTTCAATGTTTATTTTGGCAGTGAAGAAGGCAGGCGACGAATTCATGGACTTGGTTATGATGTTGTAATGAATATGATTGAACCTTACCTCAGTAAGCAGCAACATGTTTTTTTTGACAACAACTTTTCTAGTCTTGATACTTTTAGAGCATTTAGAAATGCAAAACACTTAAAAAAAAGGAATGCTGCCATGCACCAATGCGAAGATAAAGTTGGCGTGTTAGTTCAAGCACAAAAGGGAAAAATTATTTTTACCAAAAGGCACGACAAGCAAGATGTGACATTGTTATCTACAAATATTTCACCAGATCAGCCATCACGAACAGTGGAACGGACAATTCGTAGAAGAACTGTACAAATAGTGAAACCCCTCGTTCCTGATATTTGTACAAAGCACATAGAAGGAGCTGATCGTGCAGACCAGCTTAGCTCGTGTTACTACTACATTGGAAGGCAGTCGCGAGAAGGGTATAAATATTTATTTTGGTGTGTGTTCACCTGGCTGCCTGCAATTCCTACATTCTTCAGTGTGAGAATACAAGAAAAAAGGGCTCACAGGAAAAGTTTTGGCTGGAACTAGGTAAAGGGTTAATTATTGACTTCAACTCGCAAAGCGTCCTTCTGCTTCGGCTGTAGCACTTCAGTTCACTTCACTTTATTAGTCTTTTACACCGTTTTTACAATTGTAAGAAGAATAAATAATAAAGTTACAAATTCATGGATGTTTGGTGTTAGGGTACCTGAAATAATTTTACAACAAATCAGAGTCAGATACTCTAATTACAAGAAATCTTTAAATATGTGGCATGAAGCATTTAGTGCAATAGCACAGGTTATTCAGCCTATGGCTTCTCATTTGTCGACAAAAGTTGAAGGTAGAAAGAAGTAGTGTGTGCACTGTAAGGCTGTGGGGAGGAAAACAAAAGGAAACAGTTCTGTGCAAGACTCCCTGGTTTTGTGATTACCACCTTGGACCTTGAACGAAAGTAGAGTTAGTTTTACACTTTATAATCACGCTAGCCTCATATGAGACGTACAGGACATTGTAAATAGTATCATAGATATTTTTCAGAACTTTCAGTGTTAATGCTTTTGGTTTATTGCTAAATTTTACGTTGAATCTCCTATGACCTATCAATTTCAAATTAAAGAACTTTATTTTATAGTACATAAGAACATAATTGAGTTATTAAACAACAATTCTTATTTAATTTGTGTGGTTTATATTTATTAGACTTCTCTGGTTTCTACTGAGCATAAATGTTTTGAATGGAACTGTTCTTCCAGCTAAATATGCTAATTAGCCTTGTTAATAAGAAGATAATATGCAAATTAGGCCTTGGTAGTGAAAGAGTTAATTTTATTTATTTCAACCACAAAAATAATTTAAATAACAAATTACAATTTGGAGCGAAACAAAAAAGCCATTAAAGTGAACCTAATTTTGCTTAATGGAGTTTCCCGTATGTTTGTATGTGTGCAGACGTCATTCAGCAGCAGTCTGGACCGTGACCGTGCTGTCTATCGTATGGCCAGCTGTGGGATGTGTGTGTGGCTGTCCCTTCAGAGCAGTGCTGTCGTCAAGCTTTTTCACGCCACCAGCTTTGAGAACCTGGCAGACATCGATGTTGGTCCACCAGTACTCAAAATGCTACAAGGTTAGTTATTATTATAGGACTGAAGTGGCTACATGCCCGGCCGGCGGTCACGATTTTGAAAAAACTATATCCCCGCCAGCCGGTCACGATTTTGAAAAAACTATATCCCCGCCAGCCGGTCATGATTTTGAAAGAAATATATGCCCGGTAGATAGAAATAATATATTAAAAACCCGATAACTGGGTACAAGACAGTCCCCGGTACTGAAACTGTATGTTAAAATCTGTGGAAACATGACGTCATAAAATCAAGTGGAACACCACTAAAGGACACATAATGATTACGTATACCACATGAAGCCCTAAATCTCAGAATGCTGCATGCCCGGCATTCTAAGTTAGCTTAGTTTTAACAATGACTCACAGGTCAGAGAAATTTCAGCAGTAAGATAAAATTCTGTTTTTGAAACTCTTTACCTCAAGGTTTGGTTGTAAACATCGTTTTTCCAATGATTTTCTGTTCTTGGGCTCTTGGTTCAGCAAAGGCAGCCGGAAACAACTGTCACATAACTTCGCTTGTCATATTAATTTATGATTCAGTTAAATTAGAAGTACTATCTTTGGACAGAGTTATGAAAGGGGGCCCAGTGTGTTTATAGAGTGGGAGGGGGGGAGGGGGGGATGTGTAAAAGTAGGCAAAAGTTTCGGGTAATATTTACAATAGTAATGATTAAGGGGAGGCATAATCTTTCGTAATAAAAACCTATTGATCTTAAAAGTTATAAATTTAGCTGAGTACTTGTATATTATTGCAGTATTGTTTTGAAAGTGATCTAATTTCTATTTTGCTACCTCAGAAAAATTGCCGTTGAATGATAATTTACTATCTAAAATGTTTCAGCACTGTTGCTTACTCTGTCACTCGTAGATATTAAATCGCAGTTTTTTAATTTTTGTTGAGGTAACGATTGAGCACCTTTTTAGTAACGTTTGAAGGGAAATGGTATTTTTTTAAGCATCAAATCCAAGCCAGGTATTGTTAATTCCGAGATTTAACATTTACTTAGGATTCATTAATTTGTATCAATTTAAAGAACTTTGTAGGTAGTTATACGGAATGATCTCGGAACTTGACAGTGACGAAAGCTCTTCTGGAAAACAGGCTTCTGTAACCAAGGGGTTTATATGCCAAGATTTACTGTTACTTTTTTAACGAAACAAAACAAAATAACTTGTTGTTTTAAAATAAAAACAAAAATACTCAGTAGTTGTATTAAGTGATCAATTTGACCTTTACAATCAAATCCACGTGAAAAAAGTGAATAAATAAAAAGAATTCCAGTTATTTTCTGATCAGTGAGTCCTTTTAAACTTTACCGATATAGTACCGGTTATACAGCATTCTGAGAGTTTAGGCTTCCTGTGGTATACGTAATGCGTGTTCCACTTGTTTTGATGACGTTGTTTTCCACGGGTTGTATACTATAGAGTTTCGTTCACAAAGATTATCTTGTATACAGTTGCTTTATGTACCTAAGAGTTTGGACCGTATTTACTCATTTAATTTTCGTATTTTTTGGTGCGGTGCTTCTTTTGGGCAGCGTTAATTTGAAAGTCGAACTGTTGCAATGCAAATGAGATGACAAGCTTTCTTTTGTAATGAGCATTTTCATTGATCAAGATCATTGATACATCAAATACAAATACAGCATCGAAAATTGGGGATTCAAATACCAAAATAGTCTATTTGTGTCAAAAATGACTAAAAAATGTTGTTAAACACTGCAATGAATTCTCAGTGTTAACTTAAACCTCAACACTGTGTTCTTTTTCTTTTATTGCAATCTAAATCACACATTTTAAAATTAAGACTGTAAAATATGCCACTCGTAGATTTCATATCAAACTACATCTGGGATACGAGTGACATAATTTCCATATCCTCACTAGTGCAGATATCGCTGACGTCATCCCTTTGTTTTTTCTTTGTTTTTAGTCTAGTTTTTTGTTTTATTTTCGAAACACTCATACCTATGTAATAAAAAGAAAATTAAACGTTGGCTTGAGCATATAAAGTTTATCTTCGAGTTGAAAAAAGATTTCACTCGTTCGCTGCGCTCACTCTTGAAATATTTTTTCCATTCGAAGATAAACTTCATATGTTTGCGCCACCGTGTAATATCCTCTCTCAATATTTTTTTAAATCTTGACCGGCTGCCACGCGTGTGGCCATTGCGCGTTTAGTAATTTAGTAGAGAAAAGTGATACATGGGTGCTCTCTGGGGTAGGGCAGAACTAGAGAAGAGTGTTTCATGGGTACTCAGTAGGGTATGGCAGGGCTAAAGAAATTGATTCATGGGTGCTTAGTAGGGTAGGGTAGGGCTAGAGAAATTTGATACATAGGTAAACATGCAATTTGTTTGTGTCTGGAAATGATCCACAAGTATTTTTTTAAAATTTTAGATTATCTGAGTATTTCGCCATCATTACGGAAAATAGTTTTCTTTTTTTCCTCCAAAGCAGCCGTTCCTTGTTATAATGCTTTCTTTGATTCATTCCTTGCAAGAGTTTCGAACTAGTTTAACTTCAGACATGATTAGTGTCCGAAAATAAAAGCTTACGTAAATTATACATGCAACAATAGCCTATACGATACAGCTAAAGTTTGATAATATCGTTGAAAAAAACACAAAGACACATCATTTTAAATATATTAATTCGGGCATACAATTGTAACACATAATTTTCTTTTTAACAGAAATGTTTTGGCATCCCCAACCCTTCATAAGTGTTTTGAAACCATTTCATTTGACAGTGTAAATAAGATTGTATATACAACCTTCTTCGTGTAGGCTCTGATGCGATCATTCGTCAACACAAGGCGGCATGCCTTCGTATCACGGCTCTTCTGGCATGCAAAGATCTGCTATGGATTGGAACTAGTGCGGGAGTAGTTCTCACTCTTCCTCTTCCAAACATCTCAGCTAACACCACGTCTCTACGAAACTGTCCTTCAGCAACTGCCTCAGTTCACGGTCATACGGGTCATGTCCGATTTTTGACCGCGGTTGACGTGTCAGAGAAATCTAGTAAAGAAAACTCTTCGGAGAAGGATAAAAACGGGAAGAAAAAACATTCAGGCGTTGGCCCCAAGACGAATGTAGGACACGAAATTATAATCATTAGTGGTGGAGATGGGTATGAAGACTTCAAGACAAGTTCCTCTTGTGAAACCGCTGGTCGAGATGACAGTACGAACCATTTACTAACTTGGCGTGTCTAACCATTATAGTGATGTGGTCAAAGAGGGCACAGTTTTTCTTGGAGAATTTAATTGTAGCGTTTTCATTAAAATGTGTTTAAGTCGGGTGACAAAAATTTTAGAAGATAATCTTTTTTTATCCGTACATAAAAAGTTCCCTATTCAATCGACTATAAGAAAACAGTCACGGCTATCTGTATATTTCGGAAGATAGTGTTTGCATTAAATGCAACCTCTAAACTGAGGATGAAAAGTGGTATGCGATATGATATCTTATTTATTCATTTACAATATACAGAGGTATAATTGTACTTGGATTTTGTTGGACCTGTTGCAAACGTACAGCATATAAGCATGAGAAAAATCAACTGGAAACTGCTTTAAAATGCCAAAACGATTTGCGTAAGATTTAGACTTACGTTCCTATTTTTTCATAATTTTAATTGAATTAAGCTTTTCGTTTCTTCTTAAAATTTAACAGCCTCGCACAATTTAAAAAAAAAAGATAATTGTTGAAAGAACGAAAAGCAAGAACCAGATTTCTAAAATATTGTTTTTTAAGAGAAGAATAGTTGCATGTTTTCGAGATTTTACGAGCGTTTTCAAGATGTACAACTGCCAATCAGTTGCATTTTGGAAATACCAGGGTATTTTTTCACAAATATTGAATCTCTTGTTTATCATATTTTTAAATTTTAAAAACTTATTTTTTATATGAAAAAGGAGTTGGTGCAAGACATTTCAACTGTAACGATTGCACAGTTACTGTTTGTGACTAAAACAAAACTGACTCATGTTGTGATATTACAGACTTCAGTTCTTCTGCGAATGTAATATTGAAGTCATATTTTCCTAGTTTCAATCCAAGCTTAACTCCTATTTCTGGTTTTCAATGCAGTACGTACATTGAGATTTTGATCTCAAAGAAGTAAATTTATAGCTCAAACTATAATTAATTAGGCTTTGAGTCCAGGCCACTAAAAACAAATGGATTCAAATACCAAGAACCAGTAAAGAGATTCGAACTTATTAAGGGCATAGGTGTATTGTTTTCAAAGAAAAGCTGAGATTAGCTGTGTATACGGAATATAT
>JANCMA020039598.1:0-16442 GCA_024336925.2 Zoanthus solanderi
GAGCTTCTCTTAATCAAAGGTATCGTTGGTGAGCTTCTCTTAATCAAAGGTATCGTTGGTGAGCTTCTCTTAATCAAAGGTATCGTTGGTGAGCTTCTCTTAATCAATTTTCAAAGGTTTCGTTGGTGAGTTTCTCTTAATCAAAGGTATCGTTGGTGAGATCGTGGATGTACTAAAGTTTTGAACTTGCAATATGGGACAAGTGGTTTAAGAGTGGTGCTAGCTTAGCGGTTCCTGGAGTAAACTAACATATTCCATGTACAGGTAACCTTCTCTGAAAAAATCCTTCAAACAGTTGTCGGCCAATAAACAATGCCCGATCACTGGAAGAATTCTTGAATAGTTTTTTTAAATAAAAAGAACTTGTCATTGAGTGTCGTAGTGAATAAATAGACGCGTATTGTTGACAATTCGTATTGAAATTTTTGTTAATATGAACACGCGCGGCAAAATGCGGTAAAACGTTGCTTTTTTGTGAGTTTAACAGAAAACGCTTTTGCTGCCCTGATTGTGATTGGCTGCAGATATGTCAAACAACTTGTTAGGCCAATGAAATACTTAGGATACCATTTCTATGCCAATGTTAACATTAGACTTTTGGATGAATTTGCTTTTCCTATCTTTGTAGTTGCAAACGTTTTGACGTTTGGAGAATTTATTTTCAAATGAAGTACAGTTGAACTTGTGTTATACAACACTGCATTAAACCGTTTCCTTTTGTTAAGCGCTCATGTGGCCGAAAATTTCATATTACACCATTAAACTTGCCTTTATTGAACTGTCACTTCTGTTAAGCGGACGCGGTCACTTTTTCCAAAGTCCCAAACTTGATTTTTCTTTGTTTGGAAATTGTCATTGCTCATAGATAGTGAAAAATCACGACGGCAGAAATAGGCAATATATAATTAAATTTTAATTCGGCAACATGTGAAAGTTAAGTTTTGTTTATCTTATTACTCGAACTTCCGTAATCACTGAAAGTGTGAACCGTATCTCTGTGGAGAACTTCTACAAGACCTGTATTAAGCTTTCAACCTGTATTAAAGAGGTCACTTCCGAAATCTCCGAATTTTTAAAGTGACCGCTTAATACATGTTCCTCAGTAGTCAGAAAGTTTTCTTAAGTCAGAAGTCGGACACATTCAGTTATCAATCTTTTAAAACTAGGTTATTTGAATTATTTTTCATTGTTTATTTAATCATAGTGAAAGAAAAAGACTCCATACTATAGTTCATGTTAGATTTGTTAAACAGTTTTTTCTTTTTACTTATCAAATGAATTTGTACAATTTGGCAATCCAGTGTATTGATAATAATATTAATAATCGCCCCACCCCACTCGGGCGCAAAGGAATCTACTCGGGCCTCAGTTAAGTTATATGCCCTCCAAAAGTCGTGAGATCATTGCAGTAAATATTTTAGAGAGCTGACATTACCATAGCAACTAGAAAGATCATCTTATGATATTTCTTATAACCGCAATAGAAATCAGACTAGTGCCATTTTTATCATATGTATTGTGTGTAACTGGTTACAAATTCTACTTGCAGAGGAGGAACCATTTTTGCCCTGTGAATTTTGCAACGTATTGTTGCCAGGTAGTTCCATTCTTCAACATCAGGTATTTACCTCGCATCACCAATACAGGGATACTTCTTGTAAGGTAGCTAAGCTTAATTACTCGTGCCGGCAGGCAAC
The DNA here is from genome assembly GCA_024336925.2 of Zoanthus solanderi. NCBI lineage: Eukaryota > Metazoa > Cnidaria > Anthozoa > Zoantharia > Zoanthidae > Zoanthus > Zoanthus solanderi. The sequence goes on from JANCMA020039598.1 coordinate 1,698, forward strand.
GAGTCAAGGAATGGGCTCCGTTTTCTATTTTTATTATTATTATTTATTTTCGTTTTTGTGTCACGTCTTCTTCTTAGCAAATTAATTCTGTTCAGGGTTATATATAAAAGAAGCCGGGGTTGCTGGGTTACGCATGTGGGATTTGATTTTCTCTTCGCGAATAATTATTTTTGTTCTTATTTGTTGCCCTACTTGTTTAATTGAAGATAAATAAGTACTCATAGAAAAGCTGCTAAACCAAAGAAATCATTCTTAATATTATTTATTTTTATTTTTATTAATATTATTTTTATTATCATCATTTATCATTAAAAGAAAAATCACAAAAAAATGGATGCACATGCGCAGTAGACGTTTATGTCGCCAAATCAAAATTACCGATAGAACTGAATATTTTACATACAAATGGCTCTGAAACTAGTTAAAAATCGAGGATAAAACTGAAAATTACCCGAATAGCGTACTTAGTCGTAGAGGCCGAGAGGAATTAAAGATTAATTTCACGACTGTTACTCTTTTCAAAGTTTCGCCTAATTAAGTCGTGAGTTCGTGTATCACAGTGCTCTGGGTACTTTTTCCCGCTGTAAATTATCTTTTCTTTTCTCTTTTCACCTTCTTTACTTTTTTTAAAACTAATTAGGATAATCTGAAGTTTTGAGACATTTTGGTTTATCGAAAAAATAAAAAAGTTCAAGTTATCTCAAGTTCAGTGTACGATTTGTGATTCGATTTCTTTCCTTTCCTTGGCGACACATCCCCTCCTATCAAAACCACAGAAATTTATGTTTCTATAGCAGCAAGTTTCTTTATAATTTTGCATGGATTCAATTTGTAACATGCAAGTACTGGTACGAGTAAGGCTGCTGGGTAGCCTCTTGTTATTTATGCGTCTAGTGGCCCATGTGGGCGAGCATGGTTGGCGCAGTTGGTAAGATCTCTGCCTTCCGACCACAAGGTTCCCAATTCAATCCCAGCTCAGCCAAGATTTGAATCTTTGTGCAACCTCTTTTCCACCTAGGCTAACTCAGTTTTTCATCCTTCCGGGGTAAATAAATGAGTACCAGCGTCTGCAGGGAGTTAACCTGTGATGGATTAGTGTCTCATTTAGGGAGAATCAAGGGCTCTCATTCGTTTACCAATACAAAGATCAGTGATAAATTGCTTACTCCATTTGCCTCTTGGCTTGTAAAGGATTTAGCTAGTGGCCCATGTAGCCGGTTTCCGTTATTATTTGGATGAAAATCTTTAATTTCCCTTGGATTGAACACGTATCCAACGCAGATTAGCTCCAAGCAGTTGCTGGTTGGAAGGCAGAGATCTTTCTAACTGTGCTAACCATGCCGCTGTCACTATTGCATGACAATTAGGTTAGTCTTTTATGTGAAGCTTGGGTGAGTCAGCATTGCTGTTTTAGGCAGCGTAGTTGTGATTAAGGGAGTAGAATTTCCATGTATTTAAACTATCACCACATACTGGACCCCAAAGTTGGTTCGCCATCCAATCATTCTTTTTTACTCATCAGTTCGTTTTTCTACGAAAAATCATGAATTCTCTTTAAATACTAAATCCTTTAATTGTCAAGTAGCCCTTCGAAACCGGAGTTAAGCAGATGAGGGTCTTTGACTCCCCTTGGATGGGACACTAATCCTTCGCAGGTTAGCTCCCAGGAGATGCTGGTAGTCATTTATCGACCTCAAAAGGATGGAAAGCCGAGTCACCATTTGTGGGAAAGAAGGTCACACAAATAATCAAATCTTGGCAGAGCTGGGGATCGAACCTAGAACCTTGTATTTGGAAGGCAGAGAGTTTACCCGTCCAAGGGGAGTAAGACTTTCATTGGCTCAACCCCACCTCAGTGGATCCCTAATCTCGTAAAGGATGAATCTTAGCCTAAGTGAGTTTGTTTGATGGAGTTCTTTGGTGCGATTGATTTCATATACACACACGTGGAAATTACCTGAATAAGGTCCGTTAATTTTTTTTGACTATAGGAAAAGAACTTTTTAAAAACCATAAGATATAAAACTGTGGGTAAGGAAATTTGATCGATTATTTAAGCAAACGTTATTTTCCTTTGGTTGAGAGTTTGAATCAAATATTTCAAGTACACCCGAGTCTGATGCAGTACTCCTGCTCCTCGTTCTTCATATTGATAGGTTCACAAATTAACCAATCAGATTGCAGCATCGATTAACCAATCGAATTGCAACATCATTGAAGGTACACTGTTTGTATTCTTGTTGTCAGTGAAAAGTCAGATATTTCAGTTAATACTGCTTTTATACACTCTAGGTAAATTGTGAAAGCTGCCCAGAAAGTCGACCCCAATCCTCGACGAGAATATTTGGCACAACGTCTGTTATTAATCCCATCCCATTACTTAACAATGCTCCACAAACGGGAAATTTTTCCAGCAGACAACCCAAACCGAGTTTTGATACAGATGAGAAAGCAGTTCCTGAGTCACTGGATGAGGAATTGTCTAGGAGTAATTCACAAATTAATCCTAAGAATGGAAAACAAGCGAAAAATTACAGCATCTCTTTCTCTGTGGCTTCGTCAGGTATTGATTCATATAACAGTGGTAAAGACTTCATCTCGCAATCTGCTGCTCGAGACAATAAGCGAAATTATTTACGAGGCAATCAGATTTCTTCATCGAGAAACCACCTGCAGCACAAGAAAATTTCATCTAATGAAGAGCGACCATACACATTACCTCAAGAGTCGGATGATACAAGTTCAACAGTTTTTAATAAAAATTTCAGTCGAAGCAGTGGAACAACTAACATTCATGCAATGAGCCGAGATAGAAGACAAAGCGACCAAAAGGTAATTATTTTCATTCCTCATCAGTATGATTTGACACAACACTGTTTGAATCCATTACGTTCAGTGAAATTTTAGTGTTGATAACTTCTTAGTAGTTAATTGTATCCATTTTGAAGTAACTGGTGAGTCCTGCAATTTTATTGGTTTTCAATAGTCACACTTCAACATAAATCCTCTTCTTTAGAAACTTTAGTGCTCGCTTTTGAGACTGTAATCGGATACTTTTGACCAACATCAACCAAGTCCAGTGCAGAAAAAGCTAAAACTGCCTATCAGAACAAAGGAAAATATTGGTGTACATTGTAGTCCACCAGTTCGATTGGTTTCAACAATCTGACATCAACAGAAATCACACTCTTGAGAATTTCTAATTGCTGTCTTTTGAATCTGTTAATCGCATACTTTTGGTCAACCAATCCCAGTACAGAAAAGGGTTTAACAGCCAATCAGAACCAAGGAAAATATTGGTGTAAACTGTCACATATTTAATTTTTTGACGTTGCTGGAAACTAAAATAATCAAAGGTATCCTGCGGATATTCGTGGAATGGTTTTAATACCTAACTTCCTCGGCTTCATACCACAAATATGATTGGCTAAAACCATTACCTTCTAAGAATTTACTAGCTCGATATTTAAAGGAGAACTGAATGCTAAAACTAACCTTTTTTTGTTGAATCTATTGGTATAGTAGATTAACTCTGCAGTTTTTTTTAAATCAAAGTCAAATTACTTTGAGAAATTAAATATAGAAACTAAGAAAACTCTCTAGAAAAGGTTTGATACCCTGGTCGCAAATTACATTGTCAGCGGTATGGTATGACGTAGGTTACGATATTCAGAGCTTAAATATGGTAGTGTGCTTCGAAATCTTGATATTCTTTGGGCGATCTATGTCTTGCGAAGTTTTTTTCTTTTATAGCAACCAAAAGCCGCACAATAACCTTGTTTTTCCTCGTTTTAATCCTTCTAGTATCGTAACCTACGTCATAAACAACCGCTGACATCACATATTGAGCCGCCGATCAAATTTTGTCGATTTGTTACAAAACCTCAATTTTTTTTAAACTAACAGCTTAAAAAAAAAAACTTTATATAGTTGTTCTACTATGCCTAAATGTTCAAAAGATGAAAAGTCAATTTTAGGGTTTAGTTCTCCTTTAACAGCGACTTTTATTTGAGGAGCTATGATATGATTTGACGAAATGACTTTCCATTGTTACACTTTTTACCCTACGACCATTCCAATGCTTGTGGATTCTCCACTCTCAAAAATTGATTCCAGAATTAATATAATTAGTTTTTAATATCCTCGTGTTGTGCAATTTTGGTCCGAAATTATTCCTTGGACGTCATATCGAACTCGCCCTGAACAGCTTTGAAATCCAAAGTGCACTCCATTCGTTTCAAATGCCACTATTAATGATAACTGATTTCAAGCTAATAAAAACTGAATCCTAAAAGTGTTTTTGATTCCCAACAAAATAATTCCAGCGTAATTCTTGTTTTTTTCAGCAAGTAATTATTCTTTTTTGATCAATTAATTACAAAGTGGAAAGCTAATTTTGTAAAACAAAAGCACTCCAAGAAAAACGATAGGTAGTATACGTTTTTTTTCCACTTAAATTTTGATTCTATTCGCGCAAAACTTTTTACTTAAAATTTACTTAGATTTTATTTAGATTTTTTACTTAGAAATAATTTATTGTAGTTTTGTGTGTGTTTTATATACCATCATTGTTTTACCGTTTTTAACGTTATTATTGTTGACAATAGCTCTAATTGTTTTATTGTTTAGAATTTTAGAATTTTTGCATTTATTAACCGCATTCTAATTATTATGGATTTTAATGCTTTCTTTTAGTCACTTGAAAATGACCTCGGAGAGGTCGAAACGTCGTGGTCTTTTATCGTGTATTTTTATAAATAAATAAATTTGTTGTACCTTCAAAAACAGTTAAAGGTTTTTGGCTTAAAGTATGGTTTCAAAATAGACATAACTAAGTGGTGATTTAATATCGTGTTGTGAAATTAAACTCTCACTTGTTCGATTTCAAAATGACGCGTAAGATTTCAGACCAGATTTCACATCACAAGAACCGTATAACGTATTATTCTCCGCGAAGAATTTTTAAAATTTGACTTACACGGCGATACAAACTCAGTGACAATCATTGAATTACAATATAATGTACAGTACCGTTCAAAATGACCTGCGCTCCCATCTGTGGCTTCATAGTTCTGTTGGTAAGAGCGCTGCACCGATACAGGAGAAAGCATGGGTTCGAATTGCGTTGAAGTCCTTGTTTTTTGCATTATGTACATGACAGCAGAACTCGTCATAACGCTGTTACGTAAGCCACGGTTTAACTTCGACTTTAATAGCAGAAACAGCATTTAAGATAATATTAAGGGATTCTTATGGGGTCCTTGTTTCACTAGATATTTTGTTATGTAGATAATGGTGTTTTACTGCAAACTAAAACACTCGTATTTTCCATATTTTCTTTTCTTTAGTGAAAATATGAAAAATTTATGTATCAAGTGTCCCGGATGTGCGCGCGCGTCTTAATAAATTTTCCCGCCAGTTTCTTGTCTCTCGTTTCTGCAACAATATGGCGGCTCCTCGCGTTTTTGTGGAGCTTTCAGACGCCGTTTTGTGAAGTTTTCAAAAGGAAATAAGAACATTTGTCTGTAGTTTTACCCAATTTTCTTGTTGTGTAACCTTTTATGTACGTTATTGTAAGGAATATTGCTAAAGGTAAAGTAAACGTAAAGGTTTCTTTATTTAACCATTGGAAGCCGACGGTGCACCCTTTACCCCCTCCCTCTGTCAGTGCTCCATTTTACGGGTATTTAAAGCTATAGCTACACAGATCAGAGAAAAGTCGAAACAGACGTTAGAGTTACTGAGAATCGAACTGGGGACCTCCAGCACAGATGGCAGCGCACTTACCAACTGTGCTACACGCCTGCTCCTGCTATGTTTGCATTGAAATATAATTAAAATTAAACATGTTTTTATCGTAGTTTGCCGGAGGTTGTCAACATAATAAAAAAAGCATCTCACGTTGGCTTGAAAATATGAATTTTATATTCCCGTGTTAAAAAAAATACACCACTCGAAAATAATATTCATATCTTCGCGCCACTGTGTAATGTCTTCTATGTATAGTATGGTTATGAAGTAAAACTTGAAATCAAAGATTAACCCGTAGCTTCCATTTTCATCTCTTTTGTAGAGGTTACCATCACATAATAATGAAGCCAGGCAAAACTCGTCAAACGGTTTTCGCGGACCTGAACGTGCAGTCCCTAGGAACGGGTCTTATAATAATGTAACTCCCGCTGTGACCTGGTCACCAGTCTTTCAAAATCGGAAACCAGCTACCGGTCCAAGACCTGTTCCACGTGAGATTCCCATAGCTAGAAACGCAACCGGAAAAAGACAGCCAATAGAGATGTCAACACGAGGAAAGCAAAAGCCAACCGCAAGCTCCGTTTCGCAGCGACAGAACGGAGAAAACGATCCAAAAGAAACAGGCAGGACTCAGGGAAGTGTAGCTAGGACTGGAACCAAACGAACAACCTCGCGCAAGAAGATAGTGTAATGGGTAATAGGACAAAGTAACTTATTCTTTCTGTTCAAACGTGCGGATTCAATCATAATTACGGAAGCAGCACGGATGAGCCTGGGGCTGAACTCGGAAACGAGGCATTTTAGAATGGTGGAATTTAAGAATTGTAATTAAGACTACTCAAAGTTAAAAATCTTATAATCATCACAACTTAAGGCGAATAAGCGTTTCAACGCTGAGTTGTCTAAGTTAAGCGTTACTTCAGTAAGAAAAAAAAAAGTTTTTTAGAGTTGTCATAACATTATGATTAGAAACAAGATTAAAAAGGATCTAAAGGGAAATGCCAAATTTTATAAGTAGTTATAACTTTAAGCCACATCTCATAAGCACCAGTATTAAACTAATACTTATTAGAGACCTTTAGATCCCAGATCAAGTACGGGAACAAGATTTTCAGCATGCGCACGCTTTCTCTAAAACGGAAAAACTAAACGAGAAATGCCTGTTCACAACTGCCGTCGTTTTTGCTCCCGTCCTCCATTCTTAAAGTCTCTAATAAAACATATTCTCCATGCCCTGTAGCCTGATGTAAACTTTAATGAACGTTTGGGAGAATTCGAGAGTAGATTAGCAACAATCTAAGACGCAGTTGAGGGTTTTCACCTGCCCGAGAATTCTTACAAACTTTGCCGAGGTTTTTACCAGGCTATTATGGCACTGAGAACACGTTTTATTTCTTCTATAAAATTATTGTTTTCCGAAGCGAAGCAAGACAGCACACTATTCTTACCATTGTATTGTTGGCGACGAGTATTTGGCGTTTAAAATCATGATTTTGAAATGTACTTTTCTTGTATTATGGTCGAGTATATCCACCATTTTCATTCAAGTATTGTCGGTGAGCACGTATTTTTTACCGAATGAATCGAGTGTCAAAAAATTTGTATTATGCAATTTTAGCATTTGATATTACAATTTTGCGTTCAAGAATGCAGTATTTTCGTTCGTTCCTTCCGGCTTCCGCTTTCTTGCCCCTGCAGTCGAGCGGCGTGCACCCCAACGTCTGTCAAATTGGCTGTTGGGTACCACTCACAGTCAACAGATTGTTTCTGCCCCTGAAGTCCAACCCGCATTTGCTTTTAAAAGCACATGCATTGAAGGAAAAATTCTGGAGAAGATTCGTCGTGACTAAACGGTAAGTTATTTCAATTCATTTTCCGCGGCAAATTTGTTGGGTTGCGGAATGGGTGTTGACATTTGACCAAAAAGTACATGGTTATGGTTCAAAAATGAACAAAAACGAGAGGGAAATTATCGTAAGAACCATTGCAAACAATCGATCGATAAAACGGTCTGTTTTATACCAAACCCTTCCTCGACAGCATTTAGCATTTATCTTACCTAAGGGAACAGCTAGTATAACATTGTTTCCCGCCTTAATAAAGACAAAGACGATAAACGAGGCGCTTTTGTACATAGTTTTCTTCCATGAAACTGTAAATCAGTCTCACAACTTGGAGACAGTCAATCATATCAATCACGACGTATCGCATTTATCCATAATTTCTTGCATCCTTTCAAGGAAGACAGCATCCTTGTTTGTTTTTTCGGTGGTGGAATTACAGTATGGTCGTGAAGGAAATGTCCTTTCTTCTGTCATTAAAATGCAATGTGCTAGAAAACCTTACAAAAGCTACGTAATAAGTGATGTGATATCTCCAAATATTAATCTTGGGTCGGGACAAAACCTGGGGTAGGGTTTACCCTAATTTTTTGTTTACGTTCTAAAACAGTCAAATACTAAAGCCACATAAACAACAACACAAACAAACAAACATAACTCATGAATACAAAACATAAACAAGCACATAAACAACCTCGTCAGTCAAACTATGTGACGTCACTGATCGTGACAATAAAAAAATCGCTCATAACTTGTGTTTGTAACAAAATCATCTCCTTATCTGATAATCTCTTCGGTCTTTTGTTTGCGTTTTTTCTATTGTTTGCGTATTTACTTTTGTTTGCTTTTTTTCTATTGTTTGCTGCTTTTAAATTATGAAATTTGGTTTGTTCTACAATTGATAGCTCTTACGCATTTTTTGCTTTTTTAATATTAAAATATTATTACCAACAAAAGTATAATCACGACCCTTTGCAGATTTCTTACAAGTCTGTTGATTAGTAACAAGCTGTAAATTACACAAGCGATTATCATCTCTAATATTATTAATATGGTCGATTACTTCTCCTTCTGGTATTTCTTTAAAGCACTCCCAAACAAAGCGATGAACATGTTAGGTTTTATTTCCGTTCTGTGAATTTTTTTTTAATACAACACATCAATAGCCATTCGTTTTTTCATTTCCCGGTAGCTGATTTTGTTTAACAATATTTATAATAATGCCATCATTGTTTGTAGTATATAAGTTATAAACAGGATGAATATTATAAACACAACCATTTATTATCATTAGTTTCATTGTTATAATATTTTCATGTGCCATCTCTTTAAGCGTTTTTTTATATCATTCTTATATATAATTTTTAATGAAATTAAACGCACCTCAGAAGTTTCTAGAATTCATTGCATGACCAAGGCATGCCCGACTTGTAACGCAGATTATGTCGGCGGATTATTTTCAGCATTGAAACTTTTATAACACGTTTGGATAAAGATATTTTGTTAATATTATTAACACTAATAAAAGCATACATCTGGGAAGGCAACAACCAGAGATTTCAGACACGGGGAAATAGGCTTGAGATCCACTGAAAATCAGGTATTTTGAGACGCTGGATGAAAATGTCCCAGAACTCTCATTTATATACTACTCACAGGAACCCTGGGTAGAAGTATTGCACCTGGAGTATATACCCAGGATCCTTTGCGCACCACGTATAGCTGAAGTCAGCACATTGATAGAGCACACTCGGGTCGATCTTTACCGTTCTGTTGAAGGAGAGATTGGTTGGTATTTTACGGCTAATTTTCTGTGAGAGTTTTAGTCAATAAATACCCAGAATTAAAATTACCGTGTACGAGATTTCAAGAGTTCAAAATGATAACTGTGTATGACTATTCATGGACGGTAATAATGCCGTATCGCCAGGCAACGCCGTAATTGGCATAGCTGGTAAGATACAATACCCCGGATTGAAGCTACAATGCCGTTGGTTGAAGCCCGAGTCGGTAAAAGATCGTAGCAACGACTGGGAGATAATTAACAATTAGAATACTAATTTGAAATTTCTATCAATTGGCGATAGAACGATATTGAGAGCGAGTATTCTAATTGTTTTAGTAGAAATCTCTGAAGAAGAAACAAAAGAACAACAATACGTTTTTGGTAAACAATTATTGAATTAATTCAAACAACTAATGCTGATGTGGACTATTCGGCGAGTGAAACTGATACAAACTAAGTCAAATTGATACTTTAGATTTTTTTTCTTACCTTTGAGATTTTTTAGACCATATTTTCTTGCAATTTTAGTTTTCTCTATATTTCGTTTACTTCCTCTTTCGAAACGCCTTCTGAAAGCGGGAAAGGGCCACCATATTGAATTACTTATTTTCATCCCGCAGACGCTATCTATCACCTGATAGAAAGCGAGTACGGTAGCCAATCAGATTGCAGTATATGCGATAGATTAGTGTTCTGATCAGTCGTCGGTGACTCTCATCCGCTTAAGATACCAAAAACCTGCTCTGTCCACTTTTTCGTCAAATATCCGTAATTTGTAACAAGCTTGCCAAAAACGAACGACTGTAAAAAACACTGCATTGCAAAGGACACCGTGAAATCGTGTTGGATACCTGCTCAACCCGTATGAGTTCAATGCGTAACCTGACATTTGTGTTGAACGAAAATGATTATTCTTGCTTTACTAGAGTGTTCACTGAAACTTAATTAATAGTTTTTAGGTAACTTCTCATTACATTTTCTAGGAACTGATCAGTTTATCAACTACAAGCGACTAAAGTATTTCTTAAGGTTCACATCCATCAAAAGACGTAGGTAATCAAATATTTATTAAGTGATGTTTTTACAAAGGAATAGTAGGAAATGGTAAGGATCTATTCATAGCTCATTTGGCTTCCAACTCTTACAGTTTTTTTATGGTCAATGGGGGAATTTAGTTCTTACCCGAGGGAACTTTGAAAACAAAGTTTTTTCCTCATAATCGTGTCAAAAATGCCACAGCTTATGCGACGTTGCTAAAGAGTCATCGTGTGACGATGCTAGAGAACAATATCAAAATAATTTTGATTACCAGCTGCTTGAGCAGTATAGTAACTGTTATCATCGTTGCTTTTTTATTGCGAAACACAGCATTTGTTAATGTTTTAGAGCCAAGAACTGCAGAGAATAGCATAAAGGTAGGAACACGCGATGAAAGTTCAACAAACCGCATTGCGGAAGGATCAACCTCAAATATAACCTCTTCAGTTAATCTTGTTCGCCTCCCACATGCTGTCAAATTGGGAGCAGTTTGTTTAGACGGTTCACAACCCGCTTATTATTTTAGGAAAGGACACGGAAAAGGCAGCACGAAATGGTTAGTTCATTTCTTCGGAGGTGCTTGGTGTTTTGACGAAGTGTCTTGTGTACAGCGAAGCAAGACAATTCTTGGCTCTACAAAGCATTTGCCAGCTTACCCACCTAAATTACAAGGAATTTTATCTGGTGATTACAAGGTGAATCCGGATTTTTATAACTGGAATGCGGTGCTTCTCTGCTATTGCGACGGTGCCTCTTTCACTGGGTATCTTTCTCAACCGATAAGTGTCGATGGAAGAAACGTGTATTTCCGCGGAAAGAAGATTTTGCATGTTATTATGAACGAGTTGCTTCTTGGTGAGCTCAAAAATGCCGATAAAGTTTTACTGAGCGGAACTTCGGCAGGTGCTTTGGCTGCTATGATGAATGCCGATTACATCCGTGAAAGGCTCCCGAAATCTGCCGATGTGCGCGTATTTGCGGATTCTGGATATTTTATCGACGTGGCTGCTGTTAACGGACAAGATATTATTAACAGGCATTTTAGGAACATGGTTAGAGTCCACAACTCGATAAATTACCTGGATAAAGATTGTATTAAGGCCTTAAAGCCAACTTTACGTTGGAAGTGTATTTTTCCGCAGCATTCAATTAAGTACATTCAAACTCCCGTATTTGTGTTACAATCAGCGTACGACCCATGGCAGCTAATAAATATCCGCGGAATCAATTGCCAGACCCCAGAATATTCTGATAGTTTTAACGTGCGACGCAGTCGAATTTATAGACGTTCGAGGGAAACCGAACGCGTCTCGGATCACAGTACTTGGCGTTACAAGCATATCCACGGAATTTATTGTAAGCCACCCGAGTGCACGCGTTTGGAAATGAGCTCCGTTTTGCAATATCGCAACGTGTCCCTGTTTGCGTTGAGACCCGTTTTGCTGTCTAAAAAGAACGGTCTGATTGTGACGTCATGTTTGGAACATTCTCAGAGTGTATATGACGATACGTGGAACGATGTTTACGTAAACGGGTTCAGCTTGTCGCAAGCTGTTGGTAACTGGGTATTTGGCCGAACGGCAGAACACCTCTACCTTGACTGTGAATATCCTTGCAACCCTTCCTGTTCAAATGTGTGGTAGACCATTCCTCTTCCAAAAGAATCTCGAGATTCAAGGAAAATTGATTTCTGAATGAACAAAACGTTAACGGAGCTAAAATATAGCAGCCTTTATTGAATCTTCAGTGACTAACTGATCTCCCAACAAAACAAATTTCTCTTCATTTGGATTAATTTAAATACCAGTTTTTTTCGCTTTTGAAAGCTACAAAACAAAAGCTTTCCACAGCAATGTGTTAATCACAGTTCTGTATTAGCTGGTGTTGTCACAATATTTGTTCCGCTTCAACGACACACCTAGTATCCATTTCACCTCAGGAGTGTCGTTGACAGACAGGGTAAGAAATGATGAAAGAAGAAAATATTTAGTTGTATGCAGAGAAGAGAAGGTGAGGGAAGTGCGACTGCGAAGAGTTGATCATAAGTATTATAGATAGAAACAAAGAAGCAAGCAGAAGACGGGGAGATCAAAGAAATGATAGACTGCGTGACAGAAGATATGAATGAGATCAGTGTAACAGCTGACATAACAAGAGATAGGAGAAATTGGAGGATCAAAAGCTGACCGCAAGGGAGTCTGAGATTATGACTGTGTAAAAGAAGAAGAAAGATATTTTTTTGCTGCTATTCCCTTTGATGCAGACTGTCCAGTCATCGGAGGAAAAACATCTGAGGCCTTTTTACCTCATGGATGACGCCGTCAGGTTTAGGAATGATGCCAATTCACTCGCTCACTCGGTCACTCACGTTAACTTCGATAGAGAAGTTAATAAATTTTTATTCATCAAGTTTACAAAGCTTTTCTCATCCCGACTCCTCCCTCATACAAACTCTTTCGCGCGCTGGTTATTAATAGACCAATATCTTGAGTGCGTAAGCATGTGGGACTCTAGGCTGCCTGTCATCAAAGGAAAGCATCACATTAATCCATGAGTTGACTCATAGAGTCTTTGATTTCAGCTTGGAAGGCTCGGGAATTTAGGGTTAAGAAACACCATTTTTTAGCTTAATAGGACCATGATTTCTGTAGGAAGGAGTACCAAGACGTAAGTATGCGAAGGCGGACACGACTATACCCCAGTCGCATTGCTACAATTTCCATTTTTTGACGTTTTTGTTTAAGTATAACAAGATAACAGACCTATTCACAATAGCATCGTAAGTAGGTCCAAAGTAGGCCCACATTATACTTTGATCCTACTTTGTGTGTGAATAGAGTCAAAGTAGGCCTAAAGTATAATACTTTAATAAAGGCAACATCACAAGAACCACATCCTACTTCAAAGAATGATCGAACCAGTCTTACGATCCTACTTTCGCATCTGCAGATAAGATAAGCGATAAAAGCCAGTCAACCTTTGAAGAATATATGAAATTGGATAACCACTTCACTGTAGAATAGTTTTTCATGCTATTCATATCAATTTTTTTGAGCGCGGGTCATCGGAATTTTGTTCACTGGTAGAACTATTGGAGATGCAGGGCCACAAACATCAACAGCAATCGCCCTCTTTGTACGGTTTCATTCAGTAAAGATTGATAACCATTCAGCATCAAACATAAAGACCTCTGCTGTAGTAATAAGGATAAAAAGAGCCATGCAACGAACGCTATTTGAACTTGCAACTGGGGTCGCATTTTCTGAAGCTAAAGCTAAATCCTTTTACGAACCAGGTGACCCATGGAGCCGATGCTTATCTCCGGTTTTTTAAGTGTTCAGCGGATGAGAGTCTTTGACTCCCCCTGGATGGGACACTAATCCATCGCAGGTTAGCTCTCAGCAGACGTTGGTACTCATCTACCTACCCCGGAAGGATGGAAAGCTTTGTTAGCTTAGGCAGAAAAGAAGGCTACACAAATATTCAAATCTCAGCAGAGCTGGGATCGAACCGGGGACCTTGTGGTCGGAAAGCAGAGATCTTACAACTGCTCTACAAGAGCTCGTGTAAAATATAACGAGAGGCAAAACCCCGCGACTATTGTATTGCATAATTCAGTAAAACATTTTCAGAAATCGGCATAGTAATTTGATTGACAAGTAAGGACTGATAAGTAACATAATTTAGTTACGAGTGTTAATAGATTTTTGTAAAGCAAACAGCACGTCCAAAAGTAGGATGGAGGGAACAATCTACTTTAAACCTACTTTCCTTTCTAGTGTGAAAAAGCCTATTAAGAATGAAGTTTACTATTTTTTGCGCCTACGTGCATTTTGACAATTTTTCAAAAAGATCACAATGGTTGTCATTTTGGTTGGGATTTGGGTTTTCAATCAAGCCGGGGAAGTCCCAACAAAATCGGGGTAATTGGACAATGTAAATCGCAACTCTAACCAAATATTAGATGAGCTATATGGAGCCGAAACCAATTCTAGAATTGCACGCAATTTAGGTATCCTGCTGATGACCCGTGGCTTTTTTGCTGTTTGTCTTCAGCGGCATTCTAGTTGTTTCTGTTCAGATATGTATATGTGTAATACGGTTTCGACGGTTTAGTCTAGAAAACAAATGCATCTCTTAAGTAGTTCAGGCTAGACAAAGTGTTTTTATTTGGTGACGAATAATGTTCTGGAAAACAATAAATATGGACATGAGCTAGGATAGATTTAGCGGCTTTTGGTATTTGGTCAAGATTCACAACTATAATACCAGAAATAAAAATTTTTTTCGTCTACCCTTTTGTAGGACAAATGTACGAAAATTCTCACT